>JAHWFP010221339.1:2310-27523 GCA_023313725.1 Lithobius niger
GACTTTGTTGATTCAGTGATTTTGTTGATTCAGTGACTTACATCCGTGTTCTACCACCCTTGGTCTTTCAGTGTACTCGGAGACGTAAAACAAAAGGTGAGACCCGTGCCAAGAGTAAAGTAAAAATGTACCTGAGCGATAACTTTCATAAAATCAGACAAAGAGTGCAGGTGACACTATTTGCGAAATGTTAATTTTTTTTCTATAAATTGAGTTACAATATTACCCAGTTTTGCTATGTTCGCTTGAAAATAATATATTGATTTTATTCCCGCAACGTGAGCGCTTAAAACGTTGCACGTTATGGCCGAGCATGCTATTTATGGATGATACATTTCCTGTACCATTTTACGCAATTTAACAAAGAAATCGAACAATTTTGTGAATTAGTACGCACTGTTTACCACCACAAGTTGGCCACACATGTTGACTGACAATGATCTGAATAAACTAACGCTCTATCTATACTTAACAAAATAACGATAATTAACACTCGAAAAATAAATAAATATGGACATCAGAAACATAACCATATAGGGACATTTCTTATGGTTAGAACTAGAGCAGTATCTGATCGAGGGTTGAGAGATTTTTGCACTATAGGTCCAATCGTCAGGGATGATGAGTTACGATCTGGGGATCACCGGATGGTATTCGATCCGAACCTGCGATGAAGTACAAGTCCGAAACACAACTTTACCGAATTCTCAGCAGTCTCAAATTTCGTGTTTCCTCAGCTAAAACTGTAACTTCCCGAAATTCTGAGAAATCTCATCATCTGGATCCCCAGACTTTTCAGAAATGGAAAACGCCCAAGATTACCCTCTTGGAAATTTCTGAATTCTGGCCGGAGTCGTCCATCATCCATCTCCAACTGCGGGTGTATGGCATAAAAAAAAATTGCCCACAGGTTTTATTATGACGGAACCGATACAGACATTTCTTTGAAAAGGAAAGCGGGTGGGGGGAGGGGGGAGGGGGAGAAGGGCGCGCTTCCCTTTCCTGTTATGCATCTAACTTTGAACAGTTTGATGGTCTAGTCTAGCTCGATCCCGCATACTTGATGTTTGACAGAACAGGTCCAGTCTTAAAAAACGTCCATCATCCTTCAACTGCGGAACTCCAACACCCTGCGGAGAAATTTTTTCCACACGACGACTTCGCCGCCCCCCAATCCTCACTTTCCCTACAAGTTTCTTCACCGTCTACAGTCATGGCGGGTCCGTCAACTGATGTCATGCTACAGACAACGGGATTGGCCAATTACAGGCCTCACGTGAGGTGGGGAGGAGGGGTGGGGAAGGGAGAGGCAGAGGAAGAGTTCGGCGCCGACGAGGGGCCGACATGCGCAGTGGGCGGGTTATTGCGTGGTTCGGCTGTAGCGCCTCACGTGACTGCAGAGAGCGGGGGAGGGTCGTGCCCCCGGGCCACTGATTCTAAAGGTGTTATTTGCACGTTTCTTTACCACGAATCATGCTGAGGCCGTACACTTGGGTTTCAATGGTATGGAATCTTCCGACTTTTGCTCTGTATTTTTGAGGGCATCAAAGCATATTTTCTACTTTTTCTGGCTTTTAGGATTTTTGTTCCGTCCAAACATTACACCGTTTCCTTTTCTTTTTTTTTTTTAGGTTTTTACGTATTGCGAATCTACAGCTTTGAGCTGTGTGTTAAATAGCATGTTGAATATATCGCCAATACAGTGGCGTCCACAGGAGGGGGACAAGGGGGGGGGGGGGGGGGCAGTGCCTCTGCCCTTTTCGGGAAGTGTCCTTTTTGCAAAGAAAAAATGGCTGTTTGTGCAAGCATTTGCTGGTAAGGCGATGCCTGAAAAAGAGCTAAAAGACCAACAAAGGGCTGAAAAGGGCAAAAAAGGCTAACAAAGGGTAAAAAGAAAGCAAAAAAAAAAGTCCCTTAAAAAATATGTCTGTTAAAAGCCTACAAAATAAGCCTCAAAAAGGGCAAAAAAGATAGGTCAAAACAAAAATCCCTAAAAAAAACATATGTCCTTTTACTAAAAGTTGCCCCTGCCCTCTCGGGGGTCTGTGACCTCACGCTACTGCGCCAATATACTCTACAGGGTGTCCACAAATTATTCACCCTGTAATTAGTAAATATAATTTACCCCATAAATGAAAAAAAAAAAAAAAACGAAAACAGATAGTGAAAAACTGTTAAGTGTTTTGTTTTATTACAAAATTTCTGGTGATGATGGCTTCGTAATAAAGCTCCAGGCATGCGCCGTTTTTGTTGCTTGGAGAATATCCAGTCGAAAATCGGTTTCTCCCCAAACATTTTTAAGCATGTCTGCACTGATACCTCGTCTATTACCCTTGTTTTTCTTGGGGGGAGGGGGGGGGGGTTATAAAGGACAAAGTGTAAGCAAAAAAGGTCACTTGTGTGCTGGAATTACGGGACAAGATCACCCAGGCGATAAAAACGATATCAGTTGAGTTTTGTTCTCCAAGCAACAAAAGGGGCTCATGTGGAGGTTTATTATAAAACCAGCATCACCAGAATTTTGTAAAAAAAAAAAAAACTTTTTTGGGTTAAGAAACAGTTGATTTTGTCTGATCTGTTTACCTGGTCGAACTTAACTCGGACTCCACGAAAAGGAACTGATTTCGATTAACAACTAAAAGGTAAATGAGATTGCAAAAAAAACACATTGCTCTGGAACCAGCATTCAATAATATAGTATTTTACAGGTTATATAGGTTATTTTGGCAAAAATATAGAGTCACAATTAAAATATAGGTTTTTATAGTTTTTATAGGTTTTTGTAGGTTGGCGGCGACCCCTGCATACAAGCTTCAGAGGAGTAGCCAATCTCTCAAGCAAGTATGTTGTCCTTTTTTTCTTAACAAAACAAAAGTTAAAGGTGCATGCCTGGCTACGGTGCGTTTGACGACCGAATTTATGGCAATCGTCCCAGCTCTTCTGCATTTTCCCGTTTGCTCGAAATTATACTCTTTCCCTCTTCCGCTGGATTTCCCGTTTGCCATAATTTCCCGTTTGCCATAATTTCCCTTTTGCTATACCGACGGATTTGACGACGTCGTCCTAAAACCCAATTTCAAGAAAGAATGTTCGTAACCGTCCAAAACTGCCCATGGATTGTTCACTCCTGCTGCCGAGTTTCTCCGCCATCTGTTGACAAAATGTAGTTACTGTTTGTCATTCCAATTAAAATGCGGGTCTATATTATTTGGACATATTAAAACTTAAAGTTTTAACAAAATATCGATGTTAATTTGAAATTTTTTTCTAACTTTAAAAAAATTGTTTTTTCTAAAATGGCTTAAAACAATAAATATAGTGTAGTCATGATACCACACATCAAACTTCTACTTATACATGGGGCAACTTTATGCACTGAACGAAAGTGGACAATGTTTTGAATTTTCAAGCATTTCGAAACATAGAACCAACATTTTCGGATCCCAATATTGCATTTTGTATTCAGAAAAACAGTGTAAAACAGGAACCGAAAGCAACAAAGGCTTCGATACAGAGTCGAAGCTTAAACGAGTGGCTGAGTGAGTATTGGTCTGGCGATGGATTGCAAATGTCTGGTTCCCGTTCTTAAAAAGGTGGTACATTTCTGTAGATGTAGCAGGTTTGCTCCCATTCCGTTTACGAGTCGGCCAAACAGATTGATAGTTTTTAAGTCATGCGTTAAGCCCACTATTGCTCCCTCTGCGAGCAAGCTTCAGCAATAAGCACTGCGGCTAAATTATTCTGCCATCCAGAATTACGGTTAAGAATGTAATAAACTTTGCGTCC
Organism: Lithobius niger; assembly: GCA_023313725.1. Classification (NCBI taxonomy): domain Eukaryota; kingdom Metazoa; phylum Arthropoda; class Chilopoda; order Lithobiomorpha; family Lithobiidae; genus Lithobius; species Lithobius niger. The sequence continues at coordinate 6,097 of JAHWFP010221339.1, forward strand.
TAGGGAATCTCACACTGTCCTCTCATCCTAACAGAACTGAAAGCAAGATTAAACAAATGTTTCAAGCACTATAAGACCTCGCCTCTCACTGCCGAAACGGCGCCGTATGACCGGAAGTGGGCCCTTGACGGAGCGGCGTTTCCGGTCCTCGTGCCTCAAGGCCTATCAACGGAGAGGGGAGTGGGGGGGGGGGGGGCTGAGTGGGAGAAGGAGATTTTGAGGAACCTTCTCCAACTAGCAAATGACAGGTTGGCGGCAACATCGTCGGCCAACAAGCGTTCTCGGCGGACAAGTCGTACAGACGAAACGCAGCCAAGCGTTCTTTGGGGGCAAACCCTGGGGCCAGGCGCCATCGCGAACGCGAACGCTTGCACAAGGAGGAGACGCGGGCCATTCTTGCGAGACGCTTTGCTTGTTGCCCCGGATGGGAGCTAGCCAACCGAAACTGACCCCGCCGTTGTTATAGCAACGAACCCGTAACTATAGCTACAACTTCGAAGTAAATGCCTTTGTTTAAAAGAATTCCATGACCACTCACTTTGGCCGATAATGACCCTGACTAATTCACTGAAAATAAATTACCTGGACCGATAGACAAAAAAAAACATACTCTCTAATCCACCTTAACCCTAGAAAGGGACTACAATCAGTTCAGCGACTTTTTAAAGACATCGGTTAGAAGTAGGATTGGAACAAACGTCCACTTTTTTCTGTCCAGGACTTTGACCACTTTATTGGGGGGTTTCTCAAGGGACCATGAAAATCGGCCTTTAAAATCGGCCTTGCTTGTTCCAGGGCTAAACCTGGGTGATGACGAATGACTGGTCCATTACCGATACACTACGTGTAGCGCCCTTTACAACGATTTGCACTCCAACTGACCCACAAGATAACCTGAAGTAGGCAAGCGTCTTCAGGCAAAAGACTCAACAAAGTGTCTTATTAGAAAATTCCGCTGCAATTCAAAAGGTTTTAACAATCCGCCAATGCCGTGTTGCAAATGGCATGATAGCCCTATCATTCATTCACACCTTTGTTGTAGCACGCATGCATGCCTTCCGACCACTGCCAAGTTGTCCACCGAGTCTTCACTTCGCCGGGGTCCTTCGATCCATAGGCACCTCCATTTCACTCCTCCCCCACTCCTTCCCACTTTGGCTAACTTAACCCTAACCCAACCATCCTGCCCCAACATCAGCTAGGCCTAATACAACCCTAATGTTCGAAAATATCCCCCCACTTGTCCAGCCTAACTTAGTTTATCCCGACCATTCTAACCTAACCAAATTTATTTCACCCTTTGCCCGATTATCTCAATTTCTTGATTCTAACTTGGCTTACGTCGCCCAGCAAGCGTTTAAGGTAGGCGAGTACTTGTAATAGACCTCCCAATCTGGATCGAATCATTTTAACCATCTTGCCATTAGTTTTAATCTTGATATTTCCCCCGAATTTGCCTACATGGAGGGCACTGGAATCCCCCCTTTAATAATTTCGTCCACCTCTCCGTTCCTCTCACCTCAACCGACAAACCCTTGTCTCCGTGCACCCAATTCCCCTTCACACTGTGGAATCATCTATTGTGCAACAAATCATTAATGCCAAGAATAGTAACTTTTGAAAGGAATGAACGTGAGCTACGCCTATAAACACTTATACGAGAAAATCTGATAAAACTTCAATTATTTTGTGGAAAGTTGGAACAATAATAAAAGATCGTCTCCTGATAGGCGATAAAACCATTCTACATTCTATTTCGCTTGCTGAAACCGTATTCGTTTCGCCCTTGTCATTTGCCCAAGCAAGCGTACCCTAGCTCTCATTCACAAAGTATTCTCTACTGACGAGCCCTAACAAGGGCGAAACAGTCTGTCTAGAGATCTTTGTGGGTGATAGCTAATTGATATTAAATGATCAATTGGTAAAAATTGTTCTAGGCCTGGGCGTTTACCATTCAGTAGAATGGAACCCCAAACAAGCAGACGTTTCTGCTATTTCGCTTGCTGAAACCGTATTCGTTTCGCCCTTGTCATTTACCCAAGCAAGCGTACCCTAGCTCTCATCCACAAAGTATTCTCTACTTACGAGCCCTAACAAGGGCGAAACAGTCTGTCTAGAGATCTTTGTGAGTGATAGCTGATTGATTTTAAATGATCAATTGGTAAAAATTGTCCTAGGCCTGGGCGTCTACCATTCAGTAGAATGGAACCCCAAACAAGCAGACGTTTCTGCTATTTCGCTTGCTGAAAACGTATTCGTTTCGCCCTTGTCATCATTTAACATTAATTCGCGGGGTAAATAGCTGGGGTTTCTCTTTATTTTTCAGCTCGTAACGAAACTTATTTTTATTTCTACTGATCATTTGAATCGTTCTCTTCTGGTAAAAAAAAAAAAAGATCATCCTCTTCTGCCGACGAGAAAGCAAAAACAGCTACCGTTAACCAACTTTCTTTCACCACGAAACAAACTTTAACACAAAAATAAAAAATAAAAATCTTTCTTTTCTTCATTCCTTCTCTGTTTTGCCATTGTACGTCGACGAAGTAGAGATAGTCGGGTGGTGGCCGAGCGAGTCCGTGCGGCCCGTCTTGTGCCCACCCCTTGCTTCCCCTCCCCCTTCTCCCCTGCAGCCAGTGTGGCGCCGCGGTCGGCGATAATAAACACTTTGCGCTCATACTCTGATGAGAGAGTGAGCATTCGTGAGGCCAAGGCTTGGTGAGGCGGAGATGGCTACGACGGGACAAGGCTTCAGTCGTCGGACGTCCATACGCCCTGCCCTACCCCCGGGACAAGATACAAAGACCCAGACAGACAAGACAGACCGCGGTGTGCCTCAGGGTTCAGTCCTAGGTCCTCTTTTGTTTTTTTACGTTCTTCTTGGCTTTCGCTTTTTTCTCTTGTTTTTTTTTTTTTTTTTTTTTTGTAGGACGGACAGCATCTAGCCTTGGTATGGTGATCGAGTGACAAGTTAGACATCACGGACAGTTTCAGTGGCCGATTGCAATTACTCCGTCGAGAGAGAAAGCGTGGCGAATTCGAAGTAGTCATAATTTTTAGAGCATGTGCAACACGGCACGGGTGCAAATGGACACCAAGTCGTCAACAAATGGATGAAATCTTTAAAATGCACGAAGCGAGATGACGCGCCAGTGACGTAAAAATTGATGGACGAATGCTTTATCAGCCGTTTTCGAGCTGGCGAGTTTGTGAAGTTTTTCGTGATGCTGTTATGTATGCGTTGCGTTGCTTCAGATTGTTGTTTAGCCTCCCCAAACCCAAACTGGTATAAGAGAAGCCGCCAAGTTTCCAAAACGGGTCGGCCTTTGAAAGTAGTGATATCTTTCACCCACGGAAAGGCCGGCAAGGTTAATCCTATTAGCCAAGTTAATCACGCCTACTAATAGTTCGAAAGTTAAATGAAAACTAGAAAGATGCAGCGGTAGCAATCTTCAAGTTTTCATTCAACGTCCAAAATATTTTCAGTGCGATTAACTTGGCTAATAGGATTAACCTTGGCGGCCTTTCCCTGGTGGAATGGTATCACTACTTTCAAAGGCCGACCCGTTTTGGAAACTTGGCGGCTGCTTTTATACCAGTTTCGGTTTTGGTTGGATATCACAATTTTCGGTTTTACGATTACAGAAGAATTGAAAAGTGAATGCAGAACGCCCTGCTTCCTGCTTTGCGCATCGACTTTTAAGATCAAATTTAGTTGCCATAATGCATAAAATTCGAAAATTAATTAGCTAAGGAGCGAGCGATATACCATTGAACGTAGAATTTTATGTCCGTGTTTGCCCTTCAGTTTGCGTGGTGTGTCCGTCTGTGTATTTATCCGTATTTATCAGTTTTTCTTATTCGATTGAAATTTTGTGAAAACATAGGGGATTGGTTCAAGCGCAAGGGGGGCCCTTTTCGGAACTTGTCCTTTTTGTAACAAAAAAAAAACTGCATGCTAGCATTTGCTGTGCGCTGGTGCTTGAGAAAGAGCCTAAAAAAGGCCTAAAAAGCGCGAAAAAAGCGCTGAAAAGGACAAAGAAGGTTAAAAAACGGTAAAAAGATAGCCAAAAAAGTCTCTAGAAAAGATGTCCATTAAAGCCTGACAAAAGCCCCAAAAGGGCAAATATCGCCTGAAAAGGGCAAAAAAAAGGCTAAGGAAGGGTAAAAAGATAGGCAAAAAAAAATCCGTAGGAAAAAATGTGCCCTTTTACTAAAAGTTGCCCCTGCCCTCTCAGAGGTCTGTGCACGCTGCTGTCTGATCATGTAATTCGTGCCCTAAACACCAGGGTAATTACTAAAGAAATAGATAGTTTGAAGCGATTTTTCAACTAAATAAACGGTTTTCACTTTTACGTTTTGTAACTCATTAAGTTTCGCCTAGCAAGTCTTGGATGTTCAGTGTATGCTCCTTTAGTTACACGGCGTACATCCATTAGGTAATCAAATTCCCATCAAACACAGTTTAGCTAATTCTTGGTGGAAACTTCCTTTGCCAAGAATTTACGAAGCCGACAGTCTGCATTCAAGACTGGCCTTGTGAGGATACAAGATACACTGATTTGAGAAAGAAAGAAAAGACAACTGCCCCGGACTGGGACTCGAACCCAGGACTTCCCGCCGACTAGGTTGGATGCTCTACCTACTGCGCTACCGGGACGGATTCTGGCTCCTCAGTGGTAACCTAGAGGTCACAGACAGACACAAAGAGGGAAAGCAACATTGCTTCGTTGGCCTCCACACGCAATGTAGTGGTTAGCCTAGTGGTTAAGAGTGCCCAGCCTAGTCAGCGGGAAGTCCTGGGTTCGAGTCCCAGCCGGGGCAGTTGTCTTTTCTTTCTTTCTCAGACTAGTGTCTTGTGTATCCTCACAAGGCCAGTCTTTAATGCAGACTGTCGGCTTCGTTTATCGTTTACCTTGTGATTTATTCTGTATTCAAGAGTTTACATGCTGGCACTGGAAGATTCTAGTCGGCATCTTATAGTGAGCAATGCGAATCCAAAGCTCATTAAAGTTGAAACTTCCGCCAAAATCCATGAAAAGCACAGCATTTCAGTCTCTAAGTTACCCAAGCGTGTTATGCAACAACCGACTATTATTTGATTCCAGAATTGTACTCTTCACAAACTTGTAAGCAAATTATCAAGCAGCTTCCCACCTCGCTGTCGAACTTTGTGGATAAATTGCGCTTTGTAGCCTGCTGGCCTCACGACCAGAGTAAAAGCTAAAGCTAGAGTAGTAAAAAGGTGCCTCCTGACAAGGCAAACCTCACAACAACCTTGAAATGCACATGTATTTAATTTTCAGAGCTATAACAATTTTGCTCCTTGTTCACAATGATGATGCTAAAAAAAACATTAAAGCACATAAGAAATGGGCTAAGTCCCATTGACAGCACAACTGGGGGCATCACCCCCTGGGTGTCAGGAGGCACCTTTAACTATCCTTTCTTGCTCGCTCACAATTTAAGTTGCTAAAGCTCAAGTCATATTTCAACTACCTCTGAAAAAATTGCAAAAACGGCGCAGTTCAAACAGTTGAAAGTCAAAAATCCACAATAACATGCTAAAGATTTACAACCCTATAAAGCCACTCCGTAAAGATTTCAAATTTACATTTCTTCGGCTGTTGTTGACGCTTCCTTGGTCTTCCTTGGTTGCGAAAGTCAAAAAAAAAAAAAAATTCACTATAACTTGCTAAAGATTTACAGCCCTAAAGCCACTCCGTAAAGATTTCAAATTTACGTTTCTCTGCCTGTTGTTGACACTTCCGTTGTCTTTGTTGGTTGCGTTAGTGGACTGGACCTTCCCTCACAATCTTGTTAATCACCTACGCCCATACATCTAAACCCTTCTTCAGAGTTTATCGGTTGTTGAGTATGGGCCTCAGTGACCCCCTAAGGTCTGGGTTTCAAACCGCAAAAGACGTTGTAGGTGTGATCGAACTAAATTGAACGAAGCATTTTACTGCCACCTACGTCCCTTTACGACGACTTTTGGCATGAGTAAGACATAGGGATGCAGAGAAAATTCCTAATGTATGACCGGCTGCCATTTTGGATGGGCTCATCGTATCGAAGCTATCGTTGCGGCAATTTACTCGCCTAATGAAGACCTTTCAAATAAGGTATTCCTTTACTCCCCATTCCATTGAAAATTTCTGAGTTGAGGCCCATTACACCCCCCCCCCCCACCCCCACGGGGGGCTGGCGTAATGCCGGTTGTACGAAAAGTTAGATCCTTTAACCAAACTTACATTGCCAGAGTTTCACTATTTTCTTTCAATCCCTTAAAAAGTTGTGAGGGTGTTCTCGGACTTTTGGAAGACCCTGTATTAAAGGGTCCACAAACCTAACGTACAATGAATATTTCGTTTGTAGAGTTCGTCAGTGCATCGTTAAGTTTTAGAGATCGATTAGATATCGGTCGGCATCGGCAAAATGTCTTGGTACCCAGATAGGTAAAATGTCTTGGTACCAATCTGCCTCCGAAAACTTCCCAAATCGTGTTCGTCGATGGGGGCTGTCGATAAGGTCCTTTTCAGCCTCGCCGCCGAAGAAACAGCGCAGTAGGGAAGCCGCCTGGGGGCAGCTGAAGTCGGCTACTGGAATCGAATCTTGCCTTTCTCAAAGAAAGGGCCGCTTGTCGAACAAGAACCATTGAGAAAGAAAGGGAGAGGCGCGTTCGGCTTTCTGCTTGAGGAAGCCGCAAATGAAGTGAAAAATGGCCGGAGAGGGTTCGTTGGTTAATGACTTAAAACCGGCGGACAAAATAGCGTCAGTGATGAAACGGTAGTCGCTGTAGTTGTCGACACGGACCAGTGATTTGTTTGTACGGTTTGTTTGGTTCCAAAGGAAAAGATAATTATTGTATTTCGGTATTTGAGACGTAAGGAGTTTTCACGGTCAGTTTGTCCATGCCTTTTAGTGACGCGCGAAGCGAAAGTAGGCAAGGGAGCTTCTCAACTGTTGCTGTTGCTTGTCCGTCAGCCTGTATACACGATAACTTCTGAACCAATTGTCCTATTCATTTCAAATCAATAAAATTTGATCCCATACGGTGATTATTCAACGATACCGAGATAACGGGAAGGTTTCCAGCTATGAAATTGGACGAATGGCTGCAGTACGATACGAACTGCATACCTTTTCTGGTTTACGGTCTGGGGGGTGTAACGGAAATGGCGTGGGAGGGCGCGTAAGTACGAAAGTATTGTTATAACCATTGCCAGTATTGTCGGCATCGTCTCTGATTGGATGGCCAAAGTTTGGACAATGACAACGTGTATACTGACGTGCGTATCCAGACACACGCTAGTGTGCGCCACAAATCAAAGGCATAGCTGGACTAATGCTGCCTTGTTAATTTTGATCATGTCAAAAACCAAAACTGGTAAAAGGGACCGCCAAGTTCCGAACGGTTCGGCCCTCCAAAGGAGTGATATCAACACACCACAACATTCACCAAGTTAATCGCACCGAATATACGTTGGGCCTTAAATGAAAACTTGAACGTTGCTACCGAAAGTAGCAATGTTCTAGTTTTAATTTAACCTTCGAACTATGAGTCAGTGCGATTAAGTTGGCGAATGTTTTGGTGTGTTGATATCACTCCTTCGAAGGGCCGAACCATTCGGAACTTGGCGGTCCCTTTTTACCAGTTTTGGTTTTTGACATGATTCTGGCTAACTTTAAGGTTAAAATGGTAGCGAAGGGACACTTTTTTTTTTTTACTTACGAAAAAATAATTGAGAATGATCCTATCGCTTCAACTGGGGAAATTATGGAACTTGTGAAGTTGACGAGTGTTATTCAAACAGATACAGACACTTAGTGAGCTAACGGTTATAAATAATGATCGTCTTTGAGGATACATGCGCCTATTTAGAAGTAAAGATGTAATACATCGGCCATTCACTTCCGCAGAATTTATTGTTTCAGAGCCGCAAAAAACAAAAGTAGAACTTTTCCCGAACAACAACTCATGGTAAACTATTTAAGAAAATACTGCTTGGATGGTTTTTAATACTCTTTTAAATGGGGATAATTCAAGCCAATCCCAGCACAAACTGACTCAAATCTTTCTAATCCAGCCAAATTCTGAAATTATGCAGAAGTAGGCTATGGCACAATTTTGCCGAATGGGGGTCGAAATTACCGGGACCAGGGGCTAGTAAAGCGTAGATAGTATGCAGGAAGTATAGGCTATACTCTCAACCAGGAGCGGCATGAAATCCTGAGTCTTGCCCCAACGCGGCCAGTTGCCGAACTACCGTTCGTTTTTACTTTTAAGGAAGACACACATTGAAAATTACGCTGTGCAGGTTTTTATCGAACAAATATGTGTGAAAAATGCCCCTTGTGCTGCGAATAGTCCAAGAATATGTCACTTCATCCGGCTATTGTTCAGTAGTATAGTCCAATATTCATATACAGGATGTAACAGAAATATATGTCACAAATGAAGGTGCATGTTCTACAAAACAAACTGCTGAAAACTTCCATATGAACATATATGCGGAAATGCGTCCGTTTCGAGAAAAATTTTCACATATGCATGTGCACATCCAAGATCCAGGGCGAAAGTGCTGAAGGCTCAAATAACAAAATTTAGATTTTATTGTGGTTTTCCCCTGTTGAGGTTTGGGGGGGGGGCCCCCCAGAGCTACTGAACAGGTAGAACGGCCTATTCTCCGCCCCCTATCAATAGTTATGACCCGACTGACAGTAAGTTTCAACTGCTTGATACTGGAAGGGTCGCCCGTACATGCACATGTCAGGTATTAGCCTGAGTCGCTTTTGTCCTGGATCTTGGATGTGCACATGTATCTCTGAAAGGAAAAATTTATCGAAAAGGACGCATTTCCGGATATATGTTTATATGGAATTTTTTCATCAGTTTGTTACGTAGCACATGCCCCTCCATTTGTGGCATACATATCTGTTACATCCTGTATAGTCTAAAGAAACAAGTTATAAAACCACCGTCCTACATTAGACATGATTGCTACGACGGCCCTGAGTAGATGCAGGAATTATCCGTGCATAAACAGTGAAGAAGATGAGTAAACATCACTGTTTGGCGTTTAAGCCTATATCCTATGTATATGCGTATCTTTCTTCATGTCGCTTCATGTCTTTTTTTTTAGTTACTCGTGAGCGTCACCGTGTTGCAGTAACTGCAGAACAGTGTACAGAGTTCGTAACATATTGTTTAATTTTTATTTATAAAAAATTAATTTTTTTGAGCCTTAAGTCAGCCGAAGCAACTTAATGCTTGTATGGCTGAACCGGCTCAATTTTGAACATTAGACTTTTAGAGAAGAAGAAATATCTGGTAAAGGGAGGTGCCAACCCGGGGATTCGATCCGGGAAACCTCCGATCATTGGCCGAAAGATTGTCCAGAATTTTCCAGAATAGCCCCCATATCTGCTGAAGGAGCTACCCTGGCCGGCAGTCCTGGCGGGGACTTTGCCAAGGTCCCCTTTCCAGGGGTTCGACCAGATCCGCAAACCTCCAGCAACTAGGCTGAGCTCTCTCACAACTCAGCCACGATGACCATGGATTAAAAAATAACAAATTCACAAATTTCCTATTGATTTGCATTTAAAAAAAAATGGTTGATCATTTCAACAAAGGATATAATTGTCAACTCGTTTCTTTGATCACTTCAGTTTTCATCTTGTGATTGTTTTAAACAATGAAGTTACAGAAACCAAACTTCCTTTCACGTAATTTGTTTAGCCAGTGAAAGGGACCGTTCAAGTATAGTACGTCATCAAGAAGGGCGGAGGGGGTTCGCCCATCTGGTGACGATTGCTGACGAGGGGGAGGGAGGGGGTAGCCAGTTGATGACGTAAGCAGCGCTACCTAGTAAAACAATTTTAAATTTTAAACGGCTAATTTTAAAGTGTGGAAGGAAATATGCCACAAAAAAAGGCTTCAGGAAACTGTGGATATTTAGGGAAAACACTCCTTCTTGGGTGGAGGGAGTTAAGTTAGAAATGACGTAATACTGGGGGGGGGGGGATTGAGCAATTGATGACGATTGATGGCAAGGGAGGAGGTGGGTTGAATATGGCCCATTTCTTAATGACGTTATATCTAAATGCCACCCCCCCCTCCCCTACATAAGAAAAAATCTTGAAATTTCGGATTAATCCTGGGACCACGGGATTGAGAGAAACGAATTCCGAAATCTCGGGGTTACAAAGACTGCTCTGGATTGGATGCCCTACTTGTTAGTTACCAATAAGGTTTCAGAGCAACCCTTAGGATAGTTACGAAGAATTGGATCGATGACGGAAAACAAACTAATTATTTACTCGGTTTCAAATTACCGTTGGACAGGCTAGTTATCCCTCTTCTCACACAAGACATACAAGCAAACAAACACGCACCCGACACCGCTGTAAACAAACTTCTCCTATACACACCGAAGTGTCCGTTCCTTCCCTCATCAACTTTGGGTCAAGACCATCCCGTTTTTTCTTAACGACAGGTCTTAAACCAACAGCGGCCTCTTTGAACGGGCGCAATATTTCACGGGTATACTACCCGCATCCTGAAGGCTGCTAGTCCCCCAAACGCGGGGAATCTCTCTCAAGTGCCCGAAACTGCCTTTGGAATACTGAAACACGAACTGAGCAACGCGTCTCCGACTGATATAGGCCCATAAGCTCAGCATGAGGCTCGGGTCCCACCACGCCTTACAGGTAGAGAGATCTATACGGGAGACTGGAGGGGCTTTGAGGTAAGGGGGTCGGCAGGAACAGAGGGCAGGGGGAGGGAGTAAGAGCCAGGGGGGTAAGAACGTCATTACGATTCGTGCGTAAAAATAATGAAACAAGACAACCCTAACCCAACCTGACTTCATTACTTTTTGCGGCTCCAGTACAAAGCGTCCCGCGACGAAGACATGGGTTGCGCTACACCATTAGCCTGGTGAATTAGTTGCTGCGACAGCGACAGCGGAAACCCAACTGAGTTCCCGTCCAATATACGGACCCACCGCGAAGACAAGCCAAAGAACCCATACCACGCTGGGTACGCCTTTCAAGCAATAAGTATAGTACTCCAGGGATTGTGTGTGTACCCTCAAGTAAAGATTTTTCTCTCTTATATTAATTACGGGTTTTTTTTGGGGGGGGGGGGGGGGGGGCCCATTGGCAAAGAAGGAAGCTGGTTTATTAGTTTGGGGGGTATGCTAATAACATCGTTGTTTTGCAGTCCCTAGCTATACATGTATATACTCGGCTGTGGCTCTTTTTTGTTTTCCTTGCATTAATAAAGAGCCCTCACCAGGTCGGAAGCAAGATTTTTGTTTGTTGCCTATAGTCTTGTGGTTATGCCTTTACAATAAAGGGCAAACTGAACGCTTTCCTAAATACATACGAAAATACAAATCAGCCGACTTCATAGTCTGCCAAGAATGAGGAGTGGTATTGAGCCAAAACCATGCCGAACTCGTGTGTCGTCTGAAGTCCCGCAATCTAACTCGTGTCTGTGGATCTCTAATTCCACAAGCCCTCTAATTCCCAGATCCTCGATGAAGAGTACATTTTTTTCTCCGTTACTGCTACTTAGAGGTCATTCCTGAGCTTGTAGGAAATTTTACCAAAATCTTAAGTCTGGCAATTAAACTTCCAAGTTATCAAGAAACTACGCCCAAGGGTACAACTATGGTCAGATCGCAGAGTAATGCGGTAGAAATTGTCGAAAAACAATAAAAACAAATGCTGAGAAAGCTAAGTTGTTGTTGTAGCACCAAGTAGAAATTGGGGCAAAGGAATAAGCAACGTGCACTGAAACTGGCTGAAACGCAGAGAGGTTGGACTGTGCCCAGGGGTCAGTATTCGTCCATAGCCCCTCCCCTTCTAACATATTTCCTAAATAGTTCTACTAAATTTTTGAACCAAAACCAACTTTTGGCCAGGCCGCCTGATGCCACACGGCTTGCCACCCTGACTTAAATTGCCATTGCCACCCTGACTTAAATACCAGTCCACCCCTGGTTTTGCTTACAGAGCAGTGACACGACGTAGTATTATTGTATACAACTCTATGCTGGAGCCTTCATGGGTTAGCTGCAAGGGGCACTGCAGAGAGAAACAGAAGGGCATCATACTGAAGCCGATGCTGTGAAGAGTGATTTCTTAGACCTAAAACGCGCGATTTTTGTTGTTGGAGAAAACAACGTTATTTTAAGCCTAAGAAATCCGCTCTTCCGTCGTTTTTCCCTCCATTTTTATGTAGTGCACCTTGTAGTTATGCCCTCCAAAACCCATACTGGTGCCAATATGGCGGCAAATGTCAGTGCTCTATAGATAAACTTAAAAGTCCAATCCTCCTCCCACTTCTTCCTTCAATCTCTAGTTTCTGGGCAAATAGTCATCTAGTTTTCGGAGGATTTCACTCCCTTATAAATTACAAGTTTTATCTCTACCAGAAGACTAAAAGCGTCTCGTACGGACAAAGTAAAAATGCCATCCAATTCAGTCACACAAGGTACCGTTTTGTGTGACGAGAAGGTTCGGACTGGCGTATGCCACATAGGCATGGGGTTTTTTTTCTTTTTTTTTTTCGGTAGCATTGCATCACGGGTGCTTGTCAGTTACGTAAGTTGTCAAGCCAACACTTCAACGTTGAGGCGTTGTGGTTTTAGACTATATATTTTAGACGACAGCGCAAAATTATAGAGTGTGTAGACTGGAGTGGACATGGCCATCCGGTGACGAGGCGAATTTGTTGACGTGGCCTCATCCGCACAAAGAATTGAGTTCTATACTTTGCAGCCTAGAGTGACTTTTTCCGGGTGTAACAGAATTATTTATTATATGACGGTCGTTCTCAGTATGGCAGGCTATTCGGTCTCTTGGTTCCAATGAGTGAGTTCACCAGTTTGGACCTTGTTATAACCTTCGACCGAAGTTCTGGAGAATTTGTCTTTCATCCGTCCCTTACATCGCAGGAACCTCCGTGCACAGCGAGGGCTGCGTTTATGCTGCGACTTGCTTTTTTTGCATTCTCGCAGCTAGAAGCTAGAAATCACCTGAAATTTCAACATGGCGGCAGTTTTAGCTCTGCCAGTTCGCAACGGAAACAGTCCAACGAGAGTTCAAAAAGCGACTGGGGAAATTATTTCGTTAGGACGGATTGTTTGTCTTATTGTAACGAATTATAAGACTGCAAGCATTGAACTCAAAAGAAGCCGGATTTAGCTAATCCAGGTATAGCGTTGTTACCATGGGAACGACACAATTGCCACTACGATTGGATACTAGCTGCGAGAATGCAAAGGCCAGTCGTTGCGTAAACGCGCCCCGAGGGTGCATTTAAGCGCCTGCTTCGCGCTCGCCAAAAGCTATTTGCTAGCTATCGTTATTTAGTTTTCGCTTACGGAATGCGTCAATACACATAAGTAATTAAACGTATTTACAAATAGCGACAAGGATAAAAATAAAGTACAATAATAATTTGAAACGTTGACGCCATTTCTTGCTTTTCCAAATTTGCATACTGTCCGCGCAAAGAACAGCTTCCATAGCGGTGATCCAACAACGATAGAAAACGTAGCATCTCGCAGCACAGCTTCCTTATATGTAGAAAGGCTTAAGACTCGGTTTCACGTAGCATACGAGCCTCGTCGTCCAAGACCGCCCAAAACTGCCGCCAGACGCGCTGAAAGCACAAACTCCGAACAAACTACGCCGCATCATAGCATTGATTAGTGTTAGCGGGAAGCACTAGAACGTGGTAATCGTCTCATTATTCGATTTCCCGGTGTTGCAGCACTAAATGAACATTATTTTACGGTATCATTGAACGATTTTCGTCAAAGGGTCGTTTACTACATATTTCATGAGAATAGAATGACGTAGTGTATTATACAGTACAATATACCCGTACCTTGGTTTTTCTTCTGGTTGAAATTCATGAAATTAAATCTCTGGAACCCTTGCTTTGACGTCGAGCGAACAAAGAGGGACGGAGTATGACGCCATTGTTTTTAAACTTTAATAACTTAGTGTTAATGCAATGTTTTAAGTTCCAAATCCTCGTATCGCGCGTCACGAGCACCTTTCACAGTTCAGTCCGCGTGCTACAGAAGTTCTTTTTTGTGGCGTGTTCGCACCGCGACTGCGCGTCGAATTTCTATTGGCATGCCTTATCACATACGAGGAAACCTTGGCTCGTAGCGAGAATTTAGAAAAACCACGATGGCTCCCGGTTTGAGTTTGTCGAATCGGAAGACAAAAACCATCCAATGCTGGCATTCAGAAATAAGTCCGCCGGTTTTTGCTGCGGTAAAAACTATTTTCTTGTTGTCATAAATCGGCGACGTCATGCCGCGAGCATCATACATCGTTTCTCGGGCCACGAGGAGAAGATCTCCGTCCGCATCGTTGCCATGCTACTATGTATAGACGACTCGTAAACCACATGCTCGGATAAAAGCGAGCAGCAACCACCAATTTTAGTATTGACTTAGTAAAAACTAGTGAACGATAAGACTTACGTTGTGAGTAAGACTGTTCAAACGTGTTTAGCTATAAAGAAGACTAAGTTGAACTCTAGTGTGACGTCATATCTATTACGACGTGTGCATGCGCAACGTTTGATTCTCCTCGCCAAGATTCACGGGGCTTTATAATCCTCCTTTTACGTTTTCGGAATGTTGGTGACTTGTCACTTGTGGCTTGCGAACGGAGAAGGCCGACCGCATTAAATATCTTCCTAACACATCTTAGTTTCCTCATGGAGCTGGAAGCACACGTAGTGCGATAGTATACAAGTCCATGGTTTCCTAAAGATACAGACAACGTCAACTGAATTTGTTGCCTCAACTATTGCAGGGAATAAAACAACTACTGAACTAATACTGAACTCTCAGGAAGACGCGCAATGTTGCAGAAAAAAAACGGTGTGACGTTGCAGTAAGGGGCCCTTTCAAACACTTTTGCATAGTACGGAACTATTTTAAACACTTCCATTAAGTGGCCTTTTTTTAAAAACACTGTTGTGTAGTAAGAGGGCTTTTTAAACACTTGCAGTAAGAGGCCTTTTATACCATTTGCGTAGTAAGAGGACTTTTTAAACACTTCTGTATAATGTAAGAGGTGTTTTTAAACACTCCTTTTAAGATTCCTTTTTAAACCGTCTTAGTAAGAGGACTATTTCAATGCTCCTTTACTTTAAGAAGTCTCTTTTAACACTCGTATATACTAAACGGTTTTCATTAAAAACTCCTAGCAAGAGGCCTTTTTAAACATTTAGAAAGAGGCCTTTTAACCCCCGAGCGACCAAAGTGATGTAAGTCGAAATTTTAAATCCGTTATTAAAAACTGTTTTATAATCGGTGAAACTATCCAAGATCCCAGGCCGAGACCAGGCCTAGACCGAATTCCCCACCCCGAGATCTTAAATCCTCCGCCGATCCCCCCAAGAGACCTTCAGGATCCCTGGCTACAATGGAGCTATAAGACGAAATTTTAAGTCTGTTGTTAAAAACTCTTACCTGTTTTACAACAAATGAAATTATCCAAGATCATTCTGGGCTGAGACCAAGCCTAGAACCAACCCCCCCCCCCCCCTCCGCTGTCGTGGAGGTCCCCGGGGGGGCCAACCAGAAGGGCTCTCTCAAGTCCCAATTTTAAGTCCGTTATTAAGACTGTTTAGAATCGGTGAAACTATACCTCCACGTTAATTCTTTTTTGCAAACGTAACAAAATATAAAACAGTCACCGCTCGAATGGTTCACGGGGACCAACCAGAGGTCGTGGTTTCGACTGGGTCTGAATTTCGGGTCAGACCGATGACTCGGTAACTCGGACTGACTGATAACAAATTAACCATAACAAAAACCACAAATAAAAGTGACGTGCATGCATGGCTTTGCTGCAAATATTTAAAAGGACTGACTGAATAGTTTTCAAGAAGATAGGCTTCTTTCACAATAAATGCAGCAACAATTTCTGTCTATCTACTTACACCCAATTTTGCGAAACTATTGCCCTCTGCTGAAGTTTTTTTTTTTTTTATAAATATGAAATTTGAAACAAATTTTGGAGCGCAAAATCTGTGGTTGTAGTCACTGCCATAATAATTCCGCCGAATTCCGCAGAATTAGGCATAATTTCGCCTACTTCCGTTTCGCCGAAAATTATACCCTGGTTTAAAATTCGGCAAAAGAGTTATACCATTTCGCCGAATCAAAATTCTAACAGGAAAGATTCCCCACGCCGAGATCTTAATTCTCCCGGAGACCTCCCCCCCCCCCCCAAATCCCCACCAGAGATCTTCTGGACCCTTGCCGGCAAAGGAGCTCCAAGTTCAATAAATCTGTTTGCGATTAGTTGCGGCTTCTGGTGTTATGTGGTTAGCCGCAGCAAGCGCAGCGTGCAATTTTGGAGAAAAAAAAATACATTCAGCAAAACGGGAAATCCCGTTTAGCCGAAGATTAAAACATAGAAGTTAAAATTCGGCGAAAAGGGATCCGGAAAAACGGGTATACGCTTAGGTTGGGCAAGCAAACTCATCATTCAATATAATGAAAGAGGGCGAGCAGGTTCATTCTTGCCATGATTCTTGGCACGGCAGCAAAGGGGTTCCAACGTAAGGTGAGCAGGGTTGGTGGGTAAACAGACCACACAATGGGGAGAGTACAATGGGGGGGCGGGGACGCTATTACTTCCCTTAGATGACCAAACCCCAAGGGTTCCACAGGGGAAGGGGGGGAAGCGGGCATTCAGACCACACAATGGGGGGAATGTGGTGGGGGACGCAAGGGGATGGGAGAGGAACATTGGGTACCAGACAGGCTGTAGGAGGGGAAAATCGAACCACAGAATGGGTGAATGTGGGGGGGGGGGGAGCAAGGGGGATCGGAGGAGGGACGGAACCTATCCACGCTCCTTTTCAATTCATGCTGCCCAGTAAAGTATTTTACTCGCACATGCAGGAACCAGGTAGACCGTCATATGTTATACAGGGGGTACAGCTATTATAATATAAAAGAAACTCGAAGACGTAAGTCACTTACTGAAACCCAGCTCAGCAGCCAAAATATTTTGGAGGGGAGGAGGTTGAGGGCGGAGGGAGGGGAGGGTGACTGAACAACGGTGTATTGTATGGATAGGTTTTAGTGACGACTAAATGCAGTCCTACCATCTTTCCTTCGTCTGTCTGTGTGCCTGCTGTCATCCCGCACCAAGTAGGCAGTCCCGTACAGCCTGAAAGCAAGGACGGCTTCCTGGAACTCTTTGGTGACGTCAACGCGTAGTCAACATTGTGTGAGTGTTGCAGTGCCTAGACTCGACGACAATGCCGCTCTTTTTTGTCCTTTTTCCGACTCAAGGACGTTCGTTGTGGCAGTACGCCTTCTTAATCATAACCCTAGTTTTCAAAACAACTATTGCGTGTTTGTTGTCGGAATAGCGTTGGCATCAATGGATGGGATTAAAGGTGCTTTGTCGCGGTCGAGTGTAAAGTTTGACCCCAGTCTCTCATACTATAAGCGAGAATTAATTTTGACGCTTAATATCTCCACCATATTGTTTTAAAGGTATATGCATGCATCCATGTTGGCTTTCCTGTAGGACTCAGTTTTGCGACATTAGCTCAAACGTATGTAAATGTTTCCAACCCAGTCATTTTCTTGTTTTTTTCTTTCTTTCCTACGAGATGATTTTGCGACATTAACTCTAACCTGTGTAAATGTTGCAAACGCTATTCTCAACGGGTCGCACGACATACCGGACGGATTCATGTGCCTTTAATGTTTTTAATTAAACTTAAAGAAACACCCGGCCTGCCTTATAATAGCCACGCGCAGTCATGTGTCCGCACGCTGCCGTCGCGAGATGCGGCGTAGTAATACTACAACGTCACTTCCGCACTCGTCATCTCTTAATCACGTGAACGACGTCTGGCCTATAGCAGACGAATTGCGGGTCACGTGACAGCATTGACGCAAAAGCTGTGTCGTACTATAACCGGAAACAATGAAACGTCATGATTATTGTGGGCGCACAAAGGATCATGTAAGTTCAGTCCCGCAGTAAATAAAATTACCAACATTCAACAGAAAATCTTGTAGAGCTACATTTTAAAACTTTTTTTTTTTTAGCTAGGGATTGACTAACGGCAAGTAAATAAACTTTGGGGGCGTACTTAAATGTGGAGGATCGAGAAAAATTGCTCTAGGAGGAATGTCCTTTTAAAAAACAATTGTAGAATGTTAAAGTAAAAGCCGGATTGTGCACAAATATTCAAAAAAAAAACGCGACGTTTCGGCTCACCTCAGAGCCATCATCAAGAGAAGCAAGTAAAACAGTAACAAATAACACAAGAAAGTCATGAGTCAAGTTGCAAGTAAAATGTCCATCTGAGCAAGACGTCAGGTCGAGAATATAGACCTCAGATACAATCGCGAAACTAGTGTTTTTGTCCCCTTTGTTGCTATTCAAACACTTTTATACAAAGTTCAGAATATTTAAAGCTGGTTTAAACCAGTTTTATAGATACGTCGAGGAGCTAATACATGTGGGAGTGTTCGTGTTGTAATTCCCGCGTCACACTCCATCCCTTGTCGAAAGGTCGTCTGGGGCGAAGCTGCGGATTTCGTTTTCTGGCTCCTGGCCAGTTGATCAGCGTCGCCTTAATCATATTTTTGAGGGGATCGACAAAGCTAGAAATCTCGTAAACCCAATATTTAATTTGTAAATCCGTTGTAAATATGTAAATATTGGGTAAGTCATCTAAATCTTGTGTAAATCATTCAAATCCTGTAAATCTTGCACAAATCTTGTAAATCTAGTATAAATCTTGTAAATCTAGTACAAATCTTGTAAATCTAGTACAAATCTTGTAAATCTAGTATAAATCTTGTAAATCACGTAAATCTGGCGTAAATCATTTAAATTTTGTAAATGTTGTCCAAATTATCTAAATCCTGTGTAAATCATTCAAATCTGTGTAAATCTTTAAATCTTCTACAAATCCGTGTAAATCTTGCAAAAATTCATGTAAATCATGATTAACTCTTACTTAACTGTTTTGTAAATCTTTAAATCCGATAAATTCTGCAAATTTGCCATGTAGATCTTTAAATCTGCAAATCTGCATAAATCTGCAAAACTTTACGTCAATCTTTAAATTTTCTGCGAATACGTGTAAATCTTGCAAAACTTCATGTAAATCATTAAAACTTACTGTAATCTTTTGTAATTCTTTAAACCCCACCAAATCCGTAAATCCGTTGGAAGATTTTTTACAGATTTACAAATCTCCTACCCTTTTTTTTGTCTTTGCCCAACCCCTTACCTATTTTACGGAAGCAACGCTAAATGACGTCAACTTTCCACACGCCGGGAGGTGATTGAGTCTGGAGGTGAGACCCGCCATTTCTTCACCAGTCAGCTTGGCATGAAGCCACCTGCTTCACAATTTCACGCTCGTGAAACGCTGTTGGAAAGCTGATTTTTGAATGTTTTCAAGAACGTATGCGTTAAACCAGCCTTTCCTTTCGTTAAAAATGTGACGCATTTTCAAACATTTGGAAACGTATCGGTCAGGATTAAGATTCATTTAATTTAGTTAGAGGACATCATCCACAGTCGTTACCTGATTAGTCATAAGAAAAAAAACGCTGACTTTGGGTGAGAGAGGTGGGTCAGATTGATTTTGGACCTAAGGTGAGGAATTTTCAGGAGATTTTCTTCAGGACCTTGGATGGTGTCGTAAAAAATGGGGGTCAAATTTTCATTTTGTCCTACCATCCCATCACTTCACACCCTCCCTCCCCCTCCAAAAAAAAAAGCCTAGCCTAGTGTGTTAAAAACGAAAAAGTGAGTTAAAAACTGTCCGTAACTTGGTTAAAAGAGAATACAAGATGTCGATTTGTCATAAAATTGTCATAAAATTTGGATCCGTTTTGTCATATAATAATAAATAAAAAAATTAAAATTTGCGATTCATCTGTGAGAGCTCTGGAATCGATCGCTGAAATGTTGTAAAAGCGCTCAACGCCCTCACCCCATTTAGTCGAGTTTTCACATACCCCCTCACAGTCGATGGATGGGAGTATTCGGACAGGAATGCCGTGGAGACTGGGGCGCATGCCTGAATTAGCTACGCCATTCAGATTAAATTGAATTGGAAATTAAAATGGCGGATTTTTTTACACCAGGTAGCACCACAAATCATCCATCACTTCACGTCAGAAATAACACGGTGCCTGACACGGGCGTGTCCTCATGTTACGATTTTGACATTTTTGTCCGGAACATTGGTATATAGGTCAACAAAACTTTTGATTTGTTATTGTGCGTCAACGTAAAAGAGTAAAATAGATTTAAGCGCACTTCCCCTCCCCAAAGAAGGGAGAAAGAGATGGACTTCCGGTGGAAGCGGAAGCACTAGAACGGCGCTCGCAGAAGAGAAGAGCCGATGTATTCATTCGTGTCGTAATTCGATTAGAAATATCGGAGCATGTCTTAATCACGTGTTCCTTTACAAACGAGAGGTATAGTGGCCTGGTTGTTCGCTCTACCAGAAATTCAAAAGTAAACAGTGTCGCTGCAGCCGGGGTGGATTTGCCTTCCGAAGATTAAGAATTAATTTTGAAAAAATTTGACAAGATTGGTGATCATCGACGTGGTTGAGTGGTGAGAGAGCTCAACCTGGTTGCTGGAGGTTTGCGGATCTGGTCGACCCCCTGGAAAGGAGACCTTGGCAAAATCCCCGCCAGAACTTGCGGGCAGGGTAGCGTGAGAAGCTACCATGCTCCTTCAGTGGCTATGGGAATTATTCTGGCCAATCTTTCGGCCGCTACGATGATCGGAGGTTTCCCGGATCAAATCCCTGGGTTGGCTCCTCCCTTTATCAGATATTTCTTCTTCTAAATTAGTCTGGTAATGTTCAAAACTGAGCCGGTTCAGCCAAATAAGCATTAAATTGCTTCGGATGAATTAAGGCTCAAAAGGAATTAATTTTTTTGTTAAACCTAAAAATAAGGCGTTAGCGGTGTTCAAACGACGGCGGAAAACGTCTTATGTTCGCCCTGTTCTGGAGTATGCAAGCCAGATCTGGTCACCAAGGCTTTTGAAAGACATTGACTAAATTGAAGCGGTCCATAGGAGATACACAAAAAAAATTTCCTGGACTAGGTACGGAAACCCAATTGCGACCGACTGAAAATACTCAAACTCGACACCCTTGAATATAGGCGTCTGAAGGCTGACCTCATCGTTACTTTCAAAATTATTCACTGTTTACTCCAAATCAATTTACCGCCCTTTGATTTTAGTACTGAGACTCGAAGCCGGGGAAATCACCTTAGGTTTGTAAATTCCGGGTATCAACCGAATTGCAGGAGAGCATTTATTGGTCTAGTTTGGAACTCACTCTTTAATAACATTGTTTCAGCACCCT
>JAHWFP010221340.1:0-32196 GCA_023313725.1 Lithobius niger
TATAGTAGGGTGGCTTTGGGCCCAAAATTGGAATTGTTCACTTTCTGTGAAAAACTTGAAATTTGGTGTGGATGCTCATGAAGGGTAACTGGAAAAAATAGATATGATAGCAAGTTCAAAAATTTACTGAGGGGGGGAGGTTTCACCCCTCCCCTCCTCCCCTCCCTCCAAAAAAAAGTTTTGTAGCTGTAACTTCTTAACCGTCAACACATCAAACGGCATAATGTGCAGCAAAAACGTTCAATACACAATTCTGGACAAGAAAGACGATATACATCTTTTAGGTAAAAGCAACCACTGAACCCCAGAACCGTATTTCAAGTTTACCTTCCACCCCTTAATTTGCACGAGCGCTCCATTGTTTAATTGGTTGTTATGGTGACATTTGGTTTCACAGTGCTCTTGCGAGCTTTCTATTAGCCCGAAATGGACATGCTTAGCATTTCCTAAAAGGATAGGATCTATCCTTTCCATCATTCCTAACCAAAATTGTTTAACTTGGATCGGGACCGTCGTACGTTCTTTTAAAGATGAAGTGGTAACGGCGTAGCGGCGAAAGCGTTTAGTGAATTTCATTTTGAAAGTGCTCTTGGGAGCTTTGAAAACGCGGTTCTTGAGAATGGGGTCCTTGATAATGCGCAGTGCTGGCGTAACTCTAATAGAGCACGATGCCAAAACTGCGTCAGCTGTATATGGTTAATGTGACGAGCCACGTATGTTGGTTGCGAGTTTAATTCCGGATTTCAACGTTGGAATTGTACCACCCCAGCAAGGTTACGCTGATGACGTCATTTGTGAAATCTGCCAAGCCCGAAGTCCACATGACGTCAAATTGTAATGTGCCATTGTCCTCCAAATTTAATACCCATTGTTCGTTGAAATAATCCTATTTGATCAATTGTTGTAACAATACATAGCTATGATTTGTCTGTACATAATGCCTGACATCAATTGTAATGGCTCGAGCTCGCTTGGTCTTCCGCTGGGTGCTGCCAACAATTAGGAATTAACCTAAAATTCTATCCGCCACCAACTCTCCAACTCCTCGCATCTAAAGGTAATTTCGGCCCTATAATTAGAATTTTTCCCAATCTCCCCAATCAAACCAGACCAACCCTGTTGCTAGTTCAGCCCTGCAACCCCGTAGCTACTTAGTTTAGCAGTCAACGTATGAAATTGCCCGAAACTAACTAATCCAAATTTTCCCAAGTAAGCGTAATGTTGCTGTCATTCCATTTAAGGACCTGAGCCAAGGTTAGTGTCGCCCTTGAACTTCAGGCGAGCCTGAGCACACGATCGCTCATATTTAACATTAAACAAACACCAAAACTGAACCACGACTACCAGCCTTGTTCCATCTGTTCAGGTTAATTTGGAATTCCCGCAAACCCCTTGACAAGCACCACGGCACATTTTCAAGCAAATCCCTTAACTGTGGGGTTGGCATTCGGGCAGCTGTCACACGTACTAAAAACCCCTACATGTTACAGTGGGTTGTTTTTGAGAATCCATATTTTTCCCGTAGATTAAAATTCATACCAATAACCTCAAATTGTTTGGCAAAAAATTGTTTAATGTCCTCTTATACACCACCACAACGCCAAGATGCTCAGGATGTCGTTATTTTTCGTGTATATCGGGGAGGGGGGGGAGACGTTAACCCGAACATACCAACCAACCCAGGGCAAGCCCACTGTGTTTTTGGTGACCATACTATTTTTCAGTGGAGATTACTGACACTTTCGAAAGCACCTATAATCACAACTAAAAACCTTTGGCAGTAATTACGTGCCTAAGCCTAAACTCTAAATGTCCTTTAAAAGAAGAAGAATAGGGCCTCACCTGCAACATGAAAAGGAGGGACAAAAAAAAGAATACGTCATTACTCGGCACCTTTTGTTGGTCAGCAGTGTTTCCAGCACTTCTATGCAAGTTCTTAATTGCCATATAACTGACAACAAAAACACAACAACAGACACATTATAAATTACGACGAAAAAAAGGAAGTAAAAAAGAATAATCAAGTCTCTTGTAACCTAATGTATCCGCTGAGTCTGAGTGTGACCATATATTCATGACTTGTCAAGTCAACCGAAAAGGAACATGCACTGAAGATAGGCCATCAAGTCAATTCCTATGAACCCATTTTATAACTCCTGCAGCTGCCAAAGTCAAGTACGTTTCAAGTCAGCGGAACTGGATGGCGATACCACCAATTCCTTCAATTCGTCATTTGGAATTATCTTACGTTCAACTCGACTCCGCCAATTCCACTATAAGGTGGAAGTGAGTCATTTAATTTCAAGTCCGAAATTGCCTTAGCCCATAGCTGGTTTGAATGCTCTGTCTTTGTTTCCTTTTTAACCTCTGATTGAACCTGGTTAGAACATCTAACCACAAAGGGTACAAAGGTTAAATTCAACAAGATGGTCTAAAATCCAGTAAAATCGGCAAGTGTTGAAGGAAGCTCAGCAGTTAAAGAATTCGCGGATATGATAGGTTACTACTGGTAATAGGACCTGGGAAAGTCCCTGCTAAATCTCCCCATCTGGGCAGTGTGTGAGACTACCAAGCTTCTTCAGTAGCTAATGGGGGATATACTTGCCTATATCTTGTGAATCTTTCGGCCCTGCCATTTCGGACGTTTCTTGGTCCAACTCCCGGGTTTGACCCTCACTTTACTGGACGGCTTTCTGTTTTTATAATATCTGGACCAGGAAACGTCCAGAGATGGCACGGTAGGGCCCAAGATAAGATTGCCCAAGATAAGCAAGAAACGTACCAAATAGGGCAGATCCATCTATTCAATCATTACGTAACTTTTGCAGCATTTTAATAATATTCCTCGTCCTCTTTTTCTTGATCGACTTCCGAAGCTGTAAACGAACAAATAACCATAAAGAAGATAACATCAGAAATTTATGACGATGATTTTCCACGAAGTGACGGACGTGTGAAAGGCGTTTGTAAATTGCCAATCATCGGAAATCACCTTCGTCGCAAAATGAGGCATAAAATTGTTTTTATTTTTATAACCTTGCAAGAAATCAATTATTTGAAAGCCCTTTAGTTAAGAGTCTTATTTCCGACTCAGATCTTCTAGGTAAAGTATCATTCCATCAACCCCGTAGGCAGAGGGAGGTTTAGCTTGGGTCCCAACCATTTGGACTTTTTTTTTTTGGAAAGTCCAGAATTTGACGACAAAAGTACCCTTGGCCTTTGCTGTACATGCCAAACAGGATGCGCTTTTTCAGATTCCCATGTGTTACTAAGGTCGGTCGCGGGATTCGAACTGGCGTTCGCGTGGTTTGTAGTCAGGGACGCTGACCACTGTACACACTCTCCTTGCTCGGGGGAAACCCCTCACAGAACTCCTGTTACGTGAAAGTTTTTTTTGCTGTTCAATAGACGTTCAATACATTGGACGTTGGGCGGGAAAGGGTTATGGTCCCAGATTTAGGGACAAAAGCAAACGTAAGGTTCCGAATTTGAGCACAAAATGGTCTTAAGGTCCTTGAATCAAGTAAAATGTAATGAATGAAATTGGTCCAAGTTGTTCGAGGTATGGAATATTTTTAACAATTAGACCTTTAGTTGTTTTGGACAAATCTGAGTGTAAACGTTTACACCTTTTGATGGCGTTTTTTTTTTTTAATGGTATGCTTTTGGTCTGAGAGACAGTGTGGGAATTGAAGGGCAGGTAAAAAAAAAAAAAAAGCCAGACGCACCTGCATGTAAATCAGTAAATACTTAATATATTTCGACACCTATGCCTGTATACATAAACACGCGATGTCTTCATCAGAGAAAAAAAATATCAAAAATGAAAAAGTACAATCTCACATGTTGGCAACATCACGAAAGGGTAGTTTTCACCAGAAGTGGTGCAGTCACAATTGAAAGAATGATAAATTCTGTAAGTAATTACAGCAATCCATCCACAGTTTCTAATTACAAACTGTTTGCAAATTACACTAGCTCACAGTATTCATAAACTCTTGATTCATTTAAGTTATATGTTCAACTCTCTTGTGGATGTGACTGCACGACTTCTGGGCGAAAACCACCTTTCCAACCCGAGATTGCCAAAATGTGAGGTTGTGTTTTAATATTTTTATATTTTTTTACTGCAATGAAGGCGTCGCGTGTATGTAAACATGTATAGGTGTCGAAATATTAGTGTTTAATGATACACATGGCATTGCGTCTGCTTTTTTCGCGTGAATTGTATGCCTGTGGTATAAATTGAAGCACACTGTGGTTTTAAAAAGGGAAGCTTTCTTCAATAGCACCTTTAATCAGTTGGGACAACATTTAGTAAAATGCTTCACTGTCTTTCACCTTTTGATGGTCCATATAAAATATATATTTCTGTCCTGCCTCCCATGAACCAGCACTGGAGTTCACTATCATTCAATAAAGGCCCAAAAATTGTAATTAGGACCACTAGCCCCATCTTCGATAGCTGGCTGCCGTCCTGATAGCCATATTTCTTTTTACTAAAAGTTGTGGTTATGTCTGTTGTAACGCATTGTCTGTAAGACATTTATATTGCTATAGAGCAGTGACATTTGCCGCCAGCTTGGCACCAGTATGGGTTTTGGAGGGCATAACTACAAGTTGCACTACATAAAAATGGAAGAAAAAACAACGGAAGAGCGGATTTCTTAGGCTTAAAATAACGTTGTTTTCTCCAACAACAAAAATCGCGCGTTTTAGGTCTAAGAAATCACTCTTCACAGCATCGGCTTCAGTATGACGCCCTTCTATTTCTCTCTGCAGTGCCCCTTGTAGCTAACCCATTTGGGCTCCAGCATAGAGTTATATACAATAATACTACGCTCCATAACATTTGCGTGAGCTTTAAAATGTGCTGGGTACACACAATATTAGCTCTTGAATTGCTGGCCAGTAAGTATCAATTAACTTATGAAGAACGTTTGAAAAGGCTTGATCTGACAATTGTTGACAAGCAATTAAGAGGTACCGAATTCTGTCTGAAGAAGTGAAGGGAACACTTTTTACGTTGTCGCTTACCTCCCCCCCCCCCTCGCACACAGTGGGGCGGATATGAGGCCCCCACCGTCCCGCAAGACGGGGGGATCTGGTGCAACAAGGGGTCCGGAAACACTGCGCCAGTTTTTTGATTTTTTTTTTTTAAATTCACAGCAGTTCCCCTTCTAAACTTCTGTTTTCTAACCTTTGCTCTTTTTAAATCATCGGACACCATCGCTCACCTGCAGACTGCAGTTAATTCGAACCTGTCTCCATCTTGTCTCTCTCCTCTCTCTTCACCAGCAGTCCAGGATGGCGCCAACTGACGTCACCTGCGTCTGAGGTTAATAATTTATCGGTGTATTAAACTTACACCCCCCCCCCCACTCCCGCATAGAATTGATAATTTACAAGGGCCCGAAACAAAAACTCGCAGAGGGGGGTGGGGGGGGGGGTAATTTTCAGATCCGCCACTGCAGTCACACACACACACACACAATCATGAATTCGCCAATCGTATGACCACGTGTCCTCCCCAGGAAAAAGTCTTTAAAAATTTGTAGTCTAGAGTTCGTAGTCTAGGGTTTGCCATGCATCAGTTGGTTCTTCCATTCATAAATATATCGGAGGAGGAGGAGGTAGTAGTCAAGGGAAAAAGTTTCACGAACTTCAGTGGTCTATCCGGTCTGGTATGTAGAAGCACCTTTTTTTCAATGGTCTTGGACATCCACTTGTCCAGTTCTGGTCCCCCATCCCCAGCTCTGAAAATAAGAAAGAAAAAAAAATATTTAAAACTAAACAGTGAGCAAACTATAAAACGAACAAGTTAAAATACGATACGTTATTTTGACTTTTCAGTTTAGAGAAATTAGGAGTGGCACGATAATCGATAATTCGATAATATCACGATAAAAAATTTCTTCGATTATCGTCTCGTAACTTTTTTTCCGATTTATCGAATTGCTTGCCTATGCTTGAATTGTCATATCTCACGTAATAGCTAGGAAACGAGCGGTTTGCGGCATTGCGTGGGGAATTACAAGGGCTCGCCAACCAAGTGTACAATACAGCTACTAGCCACTTTAGCTTATTGGAAAGATCGTTTATTGCAAATAATATATAAGCATTAAATGCCAACAGAATTGCTGAACTGGTTCTACATGGTGAGAAAGTAATGGACAAACGAAATGCATTTTCATGTTTACTGGCCAAATGGCGAGTGCCACACAATTCACGTTCGTGAAGGTTGCACTCACTGTAGGCTTCAGCCAAAGTTTTTTTTTTCAATTTATAAAATTAAAATGGTAATTCCTGCCTCAGGAATGGTTTTATATCGAGATATTATCGATTATCGCGATAATTAAAACAAGTTTTATCGAGATAATAAAAGTTTTGTATCGTGCCACCCCTAATAAAATATAAAAATAATAAAACTCCCCCCCCCCCCCCCCCGTTTTCCACCTAATGACACCATTACCTGTAAAAGCGTAACTGGAGGCGTGGAGGAACAAAGACGCCCACTCATACGTTACGACGGACGTAGCCCCCTACCGACCGTGAGGAGACCGCTTATCATCGGGTGAGTTTTTTTCCTTTTCACTTAAATTATAGTTTTAGGGTAGTTACGCAAATTATTATCTTGAAGAAGATAGCTGTTTAGAATGGGGGAGGGGTAAGCTCAACATAAAAAAAAAAACCAGTCACATCCCGTTTTGCCAAATCCCGTTGTGACAAAAAGAAAATGGATTAAAAGCTTCTTCTTAAACGGCAAATCTCAATACGCCATTTATCATTCATGAAATTAGGCACACGAAATTTAATACGTTATTCCTGTGTAATGGTCAAACATCTATGGACAAATATTTTTTTTCAAATAAGTGTCTCGCTCGCGGTGCCGCTCTCACTGCGGCTAAACATATAACGTCAGAAACCGCAACTAATCACCAACTCCGCCCAATTAGTCATGCATCTTAAACTTCCGCAATGTTAAATTGTTAAAGAATATGTTGATTCTGCGAAACGGGATTGTGAAAAACGGGAATTTCCGTTTGGGAAATGGTAATCATCATGTGTATAACTAACTATTGTTTAAAAAAGAAAACCTTGGCATTGACCCAGTGACGACCAAGCATTCCAAACAATATGTAAAGCGTACGTCTTTCCTTCTGTATTATTTATTGCCAGTTTTAAAACGGAAATAAATCAATGCTCTTATTCTGCCACTGCTTGTCTCTGTTAAATGTTTGTCTTTTACATCCCCATTACATAGGAATAAGGTATTAAATTTTGTGCCCCTAAAATTTTGTCATTGGCGTAACGGTATTTGGCGAAACGGGATTTGTCCTTTAGGCAAAAGCTTTTAATCTGCTTTTCAAAAGTGATGCTCGTAGCTTTAGTAAGATTGCTGGTATGTACATGCAGTGTTCGCATTTTGTGTTGGATCTTACTGAACTACAGTGAACTAATGTTGCGGGGTGACTGTGTAATTAAAAAGTTTTTTTTTTTTTAGTTTCTGTTTTTCTTCTAGCCTTTGAATGAAAAAAAAAACGGGGGACAGGGATCAAACGAATAATTAACCGATTTAGTACATGCACAATTGCACAAGCGATCAGGGAGCAGGCAACGGCCCATGGCCTGGCAACGGTCCTGGGCCTATGTCCTTGCACGTCTCTGGTTGGAGGGATTCCGTTGCGGGAAAGCTTTTCAGGACAGCACGTTACGCGAAAGGACAGCTTCGAGAAAGCATTGAGCCTCGTTTATTTCCACTAGCATGAACATGGTTGGTAGAATATAATAGAAGTGATCATTAGAAAGTGGGGATCGTTAGCCGGGAGGGGGGGGATGATGTTTTGTTGATGATTTGAGTCACCTGATGCGTTTATATGTCCACCAACATGAACATGGAAGAATACTGTATATATTTCTCATATATTTCTATATAGTATATAGTTAATATATATATATTAACGTGCTCGTTTTTTAACTTGCTCACTGTTTTTTGTTTTTTTTTCTTATTTTCAGCTTGATAGAGGACCAGACCTGGTACCACTGGATGGGAAACTTTATTGTAAATTTATATAAAAATTTTTCCAGGGAAGAAAATGTGGTCATTCGAACGGGAATGTAATATGTGTCTGTGTGGAAAAGAAAGAACTTCCCTTCTGTGTTTGCTGTAATGGTATAGAGCAGTGACATTTGCCGCCATATTGGCACCAGCTTGCACCAGTATGGGTTTTGGGGGGCATAACTACAAGGTGCATTACATAAAAATGGAGGGAAAAACAACGACGGAAGAGCGGATTTCTCAGGCTTAAAATAACGTTGTTTTCTCCAACAACAAAAATCGCGCGTTTTAGGTCTAAGATATCAGTCTTCACAGCATCGGCTTCAGTATGACGCCCTTCTGTTTCTCTCTGAAGTGCCCCTTGCAGCTAACCCATTAAGGCTCCAGCATAGAGTTATATACAATAATACTACGTCGTGTCACTGCTCTATACAAAGAACATGTTGGTGCATAATTGTACGTACATTGTATGGGGAAGGAAAAAAATCATGCATTAAAAAAATATTGCTGAAAAAAATCAAAGGCGACGTGATTCCAGCCAAACTAAGAGCCCCAAAAGAACTTTCTTTTCCTCAAAATTTTCAAATCAGGTGAAAGGTCACCCGATCGAAGCCTCAACCAATCAGAGTGCTTCAGGGGTGTTTGACGTTATAGTTCATCCAGCCAATCAGAAGTCTCCAGAGGTGTATTAGCGTAAGGTCAACCTAACCACTATCTTTGCTACAGGGCTCGCCCATAATTTAGTTTGGCTGGAATCACATCCCTTTAATACTTTGGAAGGGGGGGGGGCACATTTTTCGGCTCTGATGTGTCGACCAATCGTTAGATGCACATCTCCTACAGTGTCCGCGGCCTATCTTGAGTTCTCCGCAGAACGAACACAGATAATCGATTGTACGTTTTCAGTAGCAGAGTGCCTTGTTGATATCCAAGATGATCACAAAAACAATGGCGGCCATCGATTAAAGCCACCCCATCCAGGAAGACGTAGCCGCTCACAAAATACTTGCAGGACTCAAGATACACCGCGCACACGATACTCTTGCTTGTTGTGTGTATAATTCATTAATCCAGTTTTTGTTTAGAACTCGGATCACTCGTGACATTTTGAGGTGACCCACATACGGCTGTCAGATCACCCACCGAATCAAAAATTCATTCAATTTCTGTATTATTACCATGCTTCCCTGCACGTTGGTTCGATAGGCAAGCACGCTATGTCACAAGGTTCATTCTTGTGTGATGGTATCGTCAGACCTACAAAGGCAGTCTAGCCATGTCGTGATCAAATATGTCACTTGTTCGAAATGTAAACAAATGGGCAAGATGCCCACATTGATTAAATAAAGCTAGGAAAACATTTCCTTGGCCATTGACCTTTATTTTCAATGCTAGAAAGAGGTAAACATGTCATTTTGGTGTCATCTTTCCACTCTGTCGTCAAATACTTGAGTGATATGTTTTTCAAAAGTAGGTTGACCAAATGTTTCACCACGCATTGCAAAATGGTCGATAATAGTAGTAGTTCTTAAGTGGTGGTAAAACATTAAAAGGGAAGACTTTTATCTGCTACGCATCACTCAATATTCACTGTTGAAATACTGGCATTTCCACTTTTGATCTCGCAGTTGGTCTCGCAGTTGGTGGGAATGTTTTTTCCCTGAATGATCACATAATTCGGTCGAGTTTTAAACGTTATGTGATGGGATTTTATACCTTTAAGCAATCGTAACAATGGATTTTATGCTTAACACTGTGGTTTTGTAGACGACGAGTCCAATTTTTCCTGGAACGATGTGGGTGTCGTTTTTTTTTCCACAGCAATGGGAAATGATTGACGTTCCATAGGGATAAGCTTGTAGTAGTTTACTGACTGCTACTGTGATATTACTAATACAATAGTTAATACTGTTCTTACGTCAGATGAAAGTCGGGTACTCGCAACTTTAGCATTAATTAGTCAATGCCAAGTTGTCACTTTTCTTGTAGCCTAGCATCATCACGAGTATGCTTAGTGAGGATGTGGCATTCCATGTCACGTCACTCACTGTAACTCTATATTATTTTCTTTGGTAGTCTGTTTATAGCTTCAAGCTTGTTGTTATTGTGCGAGTTTACTGGTTAACCAAGGGCACCTACTCAATAAGGAACCCTTTGATGCCCTTTCAATAGATACAGCTTTGAATAAAAGATCAAAGCAAAGGATGTACGAAGATCGCAGTTGTGACTCAAGAATAGTCTCATAGTCTCATAAGCAATGTGGAACAATATGGTCTTGAATGGAAGTTAAAACTGATTTGCGCAGCGTTTACGTTTACACACTTCAGGTGAATCAAGGGTGCTCGCAGAATCAGCAAAAAAAATGGGGGGGGGGAACCCTCATCAAATTGTTTGAGGACCTTTCTTTTTTGTGGACATTTTTTTGGGGGGACGTGCCTTATTTTTTGCCTAATCAGCAGTGTTATGGATCCTTGAAAAACCTTTGGATTATCTCCATGATTCTATCTACCAAAAGGAAAAGAAAAAGGGAAAAAAGGGGCAAGGAGGGGGGGGGGAGGAGGGCTTCAGCCTCAATAACCCTAATGTGAGGTGCCCTTAGATAAAGTTGATGCTGGTACTGGTCATAACTAATTGCCAGGAAGGGAGGAGAAATTAGTGAGGGGGGAGGAAAAGGACGGGGATATTTTTTAGCTCTTTCGAGACAGGGATCAGAAAAAAGTGTTTAAAACTACTGCTGTTACTCTCTGAAGACACTATGCACTCAAAAGACACATTTCGTGTCAACTGTCACAAAATGGTTAATGCCAGTACGCAATTCGTGTATAGGCTGAGCTAGTAGAGACGTATATTGTCAGACTATGCCTCAAACTCCCCAATTACACAATGCATTCGTCAATTAAAGTTTGACTAATGTTTTAAAAGACGTGTCGTTCAATGGGGCAGGCATGAAATGTTTCGATGCTCACCCATCCACGCAGGATGTAATGGAGCAGACAGTCAGCATTGTGATAATAGGAGATCTTCTATTTTCACAACGCTGACTCCCTGCTGTTGTCCTAATCTCAGAAAGAGAGAAAATACGTCTGCTCCCACTGGTGCAAGGGCACCCTATCTAGGTCTAATACCGAGAATAGTCTAGAGGTAGTCTTCAACAAGGTTTATTCTCAGTTTCATGCGAGTAATTACAGATGTTGTGGCTCAGGTTTGGCTTCAGAGGCACTGCAGTGAAGAGAGTGAGTAAGGAGATGAGATTGTGTGTCTGGGTTGATCCCCATCAGAGATGAACTGGTCAGCTCAATGCTTGGGAACTGCTTTTAAACGGATCTGTAATTATCCTTAATTATCCTCCACCCTCATTATATCACTACAGAGTCCCCAGTGTATTTCTATGCTGATTGGACCACATGTATAATTCATGGATACTAACACCATAACAAACTTGACTCAGCTTCATATTTAAGCGTACAACGCTTTTTTAGCATGCCTTATAATACATAGCACAGTAAACAATAGAGCAGTGACATTTGCCGCCATATTGGCACCAGATTGGCACCAGTATGGGTTTTGGAGGGCATAACTACAAGGTGCACTACATAAAAATGGAGGGAAAACAACGGAAGAGCGGATTTCTTAGGCTTAAAATAACATTGTTTTCTCCAACAACAAAAATCGCGCGTTTTAGGTCTAAGAAATCACTCTTCACAGCATCAGCTTCAGTATGACACCCTTCTGTTTCTCTCTACAGTGCCCCTTGCAGCTAACCCATTAAGGCTCCAGCATAGAGTTATATACAATAATACTACGTCGTGTCACTGCTCTATACACAAACTCTGCAATAGCCAGGAGCCAGCATCTTGCCAGTAACTCCACAGGTAGGGTGGTGTCCATTTAGCAATAATTAAGGGCCTAAGTAACACTCACAGACACAGTATTCTGTGGCCTAGCACTGGACTCAAACCAAGGACCTATCTTCCGTTTGCTAGCCATCTAGTCGTTAGCCAACTGTGCTATCGGGGCGGACCTCATTGGCTTCGTGTTTCAACCGAGCTTAGTTAATGCTACATGTACCCTTTTGAGGTAGTCTTTATGACAGCTCTGAATGTTTTGAAGTACATGTTATCGTTTTTTTTCTTGTTTGCGGGGGGGGGGGGGGGGGGGGGGGGGTCAAGTAGGTTCGTCGAGGGGACGTTCTGGCTAAGTTCAAGTTCCAAGTTCCATCGAATTCAAGTTCAAGCCGCAATTAAACTAAAGCTTACATTTACATCGCTCGTAACAAAAGGTCCTGTTTCATAAATAGCGGATAAATAATCTCTTGACATCGAAACAGTGACACTTCGTTATAATTTTGGTTTTTATTCTTTCCATTGTTGCAGAAACAGATAACAACAACAACAACTTACGTAAATTAAGCGTGACTCAAAGATTTCAAAATGTACTTCAGTTTAAACTCCGCGGAAAAGCCAGTCAGGAGAGGCTCCGTAAGAATTCGATTTCCTACAGAAACGGAAAGCCGAGAGAAACCCAGCAAAGAATCGCAACGCAGACTTACAGATATCAGAGGCTTCCAAAAAACCTGTGGATCCAAGAGCAGCGTCGCTTTACACTCAAGACCTTGGAAGCAAGAGCAGTACACTTCACGAGCTCAAATTAAGAGTGAAGTAACATCTTCAACACGTCGTGTTGTTATTGTCAACAAGACGAAGAAAACGAGGAATTCTAAACTCAGCTCATTCCATGCGGACGGTAATTGTTCTCAAGCAGAAATGAGCATTCCAGGTAATTTGTTTGTATCTCGTAGTATCAAAAACGCATCTATTTGTCTCTTCTCTTGAACTGTAAGGCAGTGACACGACGTAGTATTATTGTGTATAACTCTATGGTGGAGCCAGTAACTGGGTTAGCTGCAAGGTGCACTGGTGGCGGAAAAGAAGAGCGTCTCACCGAAGCCAATGCTATTAGACTGGATTTCTTAAGCCTATAACGCGCGATTTTTGTCGATTTGTTGGCAATTGCTGACATTTCTAAGCAAGTGGAATCTTTATTTTCCAATTACAACCTAAGCAGCATAAGGGATTGGAGAAAACAACGGTTTTTTTAGCCTACGAAATCCACTCTCAAAGCACTGGTTTGACTAGAAGTGCCGTTGTTTAATCCACCATTTCAATCTAGTGCCCCTTGCAGGTATCGCTCTTGTAGCCATATGACGTCACTTGACGCTGCTCTATAGTTAAACAAATATACACAAATCGCAAGTGGCAACCCAGTCCGTCCCCAGATCAAACAGGACGGAGAGCCAATCGGCTCAGATAGGTTAAATAAATACAGATGCAAACCTATTTACGTTGCCTTTTGGGGTTAAATGTCAGACTGCCTGAGCAGGGAATCGAACCCAAGACCTTTCAAGCCAAAGGCCGAGGTCCTGCCGCTGAGCCAGTACGGCCGTTTCAGTGTGGCTCAGCGATAGGACCTCGGCCTTTGATTTCTAACGTCGTGGGTTCGATTCCCCGATCAGGCAGTCTGACATTTAAGTTCAAAAAGGAACGTAAGTAGGTTTGCATCCCCAGATCGCTGACATAGCGCCTTTGTCGATATTGACTTACTGATGCCACTATTAAGATCACAGCGGTGACCAGGGCTCCATTCGACCGAGAATGCTTGCGACCTGAATGCTTCAGAGAGAATGCTTCCCCCGAATTCGACAGGTGGCACAAATCACGTTTATGCCAGTGGAAGAGCTGCCATATCGACAAAGGCGCAATATCAGTGATCTGGGGACGGACTATAGGTTGGCAGTTCGAATCCGGGCCATGCCACTCCGACGAAATGTAAATGCATAAAGGTATCTTACCGTACTACGTTATTTCTAGTGTATGGTTTTCTCTATTTGGGTTTAGTTAAACCGGGTACTGGAACGTGAAAATCTAGCAGACGTAATGGATCCAACGTTGGGAACTGCTAAGTATGACAAATGAGCAGCAACGCTGCAGAAAAAAAAAATCATGTCTCGTCGTGAGTGCGGGAATTAAACTCTATTCTTTTGACTGGCCTCCACTGCACTAGACCACTGTGATAGCTCGTTACTATTGAAATCACTGCCGCTGATTTACCATAGAATTAACAACTGCTCAACAAGTATGGCAAGTTAGGAGCAATCGTTCCTGGTACCCAGTATTTTTCAAATAAATTAACTGGCGCACGAGGGATTGACGTCCATGCAGCATGTTCATTTGTTCCGAGAAACTTCATCCATTTACTGTGTTTCTAACACGCCAGAGTATTTTTTTTTAAGTTTCGATTCAGTCTATTCACTTGTTTTAAATTCGTATATCTATGTAATACCCTTAGGTTGGGCATGGTTTTTCGATCAGCGTCTTTTGGGTAAACGACGCTGATCGAAAAACCATGGGTTGGGCAAGCAAATTCATCATTATTATGCACTACAATGAAAGAGGGTGTATAATGAAAGAGGGCAAGCGACCGACAATGTCAAACAAACAGATGTGGCCTATAACAATCGACATATTGAATTAATAAAGCTTTTAGCTCTTAAGAGCCGACTTGGAAGGGTTTCAAAGTTGGTTGAGTAACAATCACTGCATGCACAACCGTTGTTGGGTTTGTTGGGCTTGGTATCAGAACAGAGAAACGTCCTCCATTGAAAATAAACATTTACTTCCATAACACAAATCAGCAGGGGTTCAAAGAGGGAGCAGAGATGGGGATATTCAGACCACACAATAGGGGAAACCGGGGCCAGCTACAGTGTTACGCTCAGGTATGCGGGAACCAGCTAGCCGGCGTTTGTTACAGCTAGTATTTTCTATTCTGTCTTTAAAACAAGAATTTATAATGCTGAAATTTTTAAATATTGTGCTGACAAATATTGCTTCAAATAAGACAAGGATGTGCACTCCTTTATTTCCATCAAATTTTAGACTTTTTTAATCCTCTGAAACTTTCTGGAGGAGTAATACCTCCTTGAAAAACAGTAAAGGAAAAAAAAAAATAAAACTATTAAAGCTGGTTACAATGCACGTTTAACCCGGTTACAATGCACGTTTAACCCGGTTACAATGCACGTTTAACCCGGTTACAATCCACATCCCCGCATGACATTGTGCGTCAATTGGGCGATAAGTCTGTCCTCCTGTCCGGTGTTTTTCAATTTTTGCAGGAGGTACAGATGTATGACAAGATTTAGATTAGGGGTTTGAATAATATCTCTGTAATGTGTAGTGCAGTGGCAACCCGGACCACTGCACTGTGACTGAGGTTGAGGTTAAGCCTCAATCCCCCCCCGGTTACAATGCACGTTTAACCCGGTTACAATGCACGTTTAAGCCGGTTATGCACGTTAGTTGCACAAGGTTTCGGGTTTTATTGCATCCCGTTTTCAAGTGCTCGTAAAAAAAAAAGAATACTGATAGTTTTACATGTCAATGTCAAGAAACTACTAAGAAACTTTAAACACGAAAGGTTAACAGACCTGGCGAGAAGAGCAATGAAAACCAAAAAAAAAAACAAGAACGCTAAACCTCTCCCTTTCAAATGCAGGTTTGGCCTTCTTGTTCTTTGGTTTGCAATTCTGTTCCGGACAGGTTTGTTAACATTTCGTTTTTCTGACGAGCATTGGCAACGGTATGCAATAAAACCCGAAACGTTGTGCAACTGTGTGCTTTTAAATGTGAACTGTGGTGATGGAGTAAAAAAACACGGTAACAGATTATGGGAAGGCAAACCAAGCAGTGCTTCATAAAAATACAAACAACGTAATTTTCGCCATCAGGTTAGCAATAAAATTAATTATTGCTAACAGCATCACTAAATCACTCACTTACACTATGGAGTCCTCTAAAAACAATGCCATCCCATTTTTAGATGTAAACGTCATTATTAACGATAATAGCCTAATCGAATTCACGCACTTCAGAAAAAGTATGCAGTCGACTCGCACCCTGCATTACAACTCCTATGTTGATGCCCACTACAAAAGTAATGTAGTAATAAATGAAGTTAAACGTGTTGTCTCACACAACAGTAATGCTGACTTATTGCAGCATGAATTTCAATACATCCTGCAGAAATATGTTGAGAATGGGTTCCCACTCGGGTACGTTAACAAATTAATTTCAAAAGCTTTGGCCCCCAAAACGGCCCCCACTACGAGTTTCATTGCTCTACCTTACTTCAAAGGCATCTCTGAAGTCCTTAAGAAAAAACTTAACATCAATAACATCCGACTTGTTTCAAACAGCCACCATAATATAAAGCAGCTGACAATGCACCATGAAAATCAAAACAATAACAAATCAGACGACATGTTTTCCACACGCAATACTGTTTATCGAATTCCCTGTACGGAGCCAACATGTACTGCTACGTATGTAGGACAATCCGTTCAAAAATTCGAAGAACGTATGGCACCCCATAAATCAAACTTCAAATTAAAAGTCGAATCCAATTCTTTAGTGCAACACTGCCTTTCAACAGGCAAGTCGTCTGACAAATAGGCGACACCCCCGACTTGGACAAGGTCCAAATCTTGTTTCGAGAAAAATACACTAGGCACGGATTAATCTTGAAACGCTTGTCATCCATACACATACACCACCTGTACAGAACCACTAAATGCCAGATAATAAATTTCTAAAAGAATATTTTCCTGTAATTAAAACACTTAAACTCGACTCTTTTGCCAGGCATATTGTAAAACCCACATAACGAATGCATCACACCTTTGAAACAGGTGACCCCGATTTGCATACACCTTACCTTGCGACGTGGCATCCCAATGGAGCAGGTGGGTCGTTGCTTTTCGGCTGCCATTTCTGCCTCTTTTGAGGGGAGAAATTGGTGATTTTTATCCGTTTTAAATTACTGTTTTATGCTTTTAATCATAGGATGACTTAGTGGCTTTTGCCATGCTTTAATTTTATTGCTAACCTAATGATGAAAATTGAAAATTTTCGAAACGTTGTTGGTATTTTTATGTAGCACTGCTTGGTTTGCCTTCCCATAAAATGTGAACTGTAACCGGCTTTATATATTTTTCCTATAAACCTCTGAATGATCCTCTGTTACATTTTTAAAAATAAAATGCGTACTTGAGAAGAGTGATTGTCTTGTTACAGATTCGCCATTACCAACAACCATATTCTTTTTCAGGCTTGGCCGTTCTTTTCAGTGGTTCAGGATGGATCAGGAAGATCTTCTGGGGTCTGGCAGTGGCATTTTGCGTTTCATTCTGTTTTGTCCAGATTCGACGCCAGGTTCTGAATTTCTGGAAAGTTCCAATCACCGTCGACGTGAAGATCATCAGAGACGAAAACCCACTTTTCCCTGTGGTCACTGTCTGTCCGTTCTATCCATTTCGGTACAATAAACAACTCCAACACAGAATAAGAAAATCGGCAAGTTATCATCTGAACGCTTCTAGACTGACCACCCTGAGAGCTCCTTTTTTCTCTCTGCTTCAAGACAACCATGAAAACGTAACAAACCTGTGGCGGTATGGCCGCGTCCGGGAGGATGACGTCAAGACCTTACTGCTTGTAAGCAACTTGGGTTTAAAGGGGGATTGCCACCAAACGACAAGCTGCAGAGCATCTATAGAGCAGTGACACGACGTAGTATTATTGTATATAACTCTATGCTGGAGCCTTAATGGGTTAGCTGCAAGGGGCACTGCAGAGAGAAACAGACGGGCGTCATACTGAAGCCGATGCTGTGAAGAGTGATTTCTTGGACCTAAAAGGCGCGATTTTTGTTGTTGGAGAAAACAACGTTCTTTTAAGCCTAAGAAATCCGCTCTTCCGTTGTTTTTCTCTCCATTTTTATGTAGTGCACATTGTAGTTATGCCCTTCAAAACCCATGCTGGTGCCAATCTGGTGCCAATATGGCGGCAAATGTCACTGCTCTATAGCCATTTGCCGCTATCTAGTTCTGTCTGGCCATTACTTTCAACAGGCGGAGGAACGCACAAATAAATTTCTTTTTACACAAGAAACAAGCCACGTGCCTCCTTAATGATTGAGTGTAAAGTTGGTGTGCCCACGTGCACAAGGAAGCAGCGGTAAAGTTAAGCCTAACCTAACAACATTACGGGTGCTTTTTTTTATATATCGACCGTTTTGAAACACAGATTTTGAACCGCTAGATGGGCGCCGTCTAGTGACAGAGATATCGTTAACCTTGACCCCCCCCCCCCCTCACGCTCGCACTAACTTGACATTACAGTAAGGAGTCACAGGGCTAGTTTGTTGTGTAAACAGAAATTTCTCTGCGCATACCTTCGCTTGTTGAAATCAAGTGCTACATCGAATTAAATAATGGTAGACGGCGCTAGATGCTGCAACCTGTCATTCGGTGAATAGGCTCCTTTAAGCGAGTCTAAACCATGCGCAATGGTTGCGTGTCGTGACATCACCATGAGTTAGCCAATGACGAACGAGAACAACGGCTGTTTAGCCGTCCGATTGGACTAGCCCAGTCACGTGACATGCACGTCACAGCAAACAGCCATGGCGTGTGGTATAATTTCTTATTCATCGATTTAAAAATAGAAAAAGTCATCCGATTTTTTTATTGGTGTTGTATTGTTTTTATTTCTAAAAGCTTGAAAGGGTTGATCAATTTATTCCATGGTGAGTATTAAAAAGCTTAAATACCAGAGAAAATAAGCCTTTAGGTTTTTTGGAATACTTAGATTCAGAGATTTATTTGGGAGACATAGTAAAAAGAATTCGTGGCGAATCAAGGCCGTAGCTGGGATTTTTCTTTTCTGGCGGGGCAGCTGATCAGTTTAATGCCCCCTCCCCCCGCCCCTAAAATATATATATTTAAATAGAAATATCAGTAACTTTTAAGCCTCACAGTCCTCTCAGCTTCTTCCTCTTCCCCGACTTGACAGTTTCATCTCAGTTACCTCCTCCTCCTCCTCCCCCCTGCCCCCACCCCCCAAGTTAGATTGGGTTGGAACGCTCATGTAAAAAAAATTTTTTCAGCTTCAACAGGAAGTCATGGAACTGACAATACAGACTTTTTACTTGCACTTGGCAGTAAAACCGTCCAAATCTTTAAAAAAAAAGATTGTAAAAGAGCGAGTATTAATTGCGCCCGTTTCAGCCTTATTTAAAGGAGTTTTTATTTCCAGGTACGCTTCTCTGCTAGACGACTCCGATCACAACGTATCAATCTTGTTTTTTATTTTTCCTTTTTATCATGTAGTGCAAAATCTTCAGCACTTCAATGAACTGCCACCTTAAGGTAGTTCGCAAAGAAATCATTACCTACCTTGGATTCTGTTCTTCGTACACTTTAAGTAAGTCTATCTTATTTTTTTGTATTTATAAAAAGTTCCGTTAAAGAGGGATTGCCACAGAATGACATTTGCCAGTTGCCGCTATCTGGTTCTGTCAAGCCCTTACTTTCAGCAGGCGAAGAACCACAGAAATAAATTTCTATTTACACAACAAACAAGCAACGTGCCTCCCTAATTCTAGAGTCTAAAGTTGGTACGCCCACGTGCACCAGGAAGCAAACGGTAAGTTAAACCTAACGACCTCACGGGCGCTTTTTTCTATACATTGACCGTTTTGAAACTCAGATTTTGAACCGCTAGATGGGCGCCATCTAGTGACGGCGATATCGTTAACCTTGACCGTTTGCTCCGTGCACGTGAACACACCAACTTTACACTCAATAATTAAGAAGTCACGTGGCTAGTTTGTTGTGTAAAAAAATTTCTTTGCGCATTCCTTCGCTTGTTGAAATCAAGTGCTACATAGAACTAAAATAATGGTAGACGGCGCTCGATGCTGCAGCCTTTCATCCGGTGAATAGGCACCTTTAAGGAGCGAGGAATGTTCGACAGTATTGTGGTTCTGTAAGGGCGCGTTTACGTAAGGACAATTTTCTCGCTTACTAGCTTTTACTTGGTCATTACTAAATCTGATGGCTGCTTCTCGCCTTTGTCGGAGAATGCGGCTTTCAAGTTGTCTATACGTAGTAACCATGGAAACAACGCGGACGCAAATTTACTCCTCGTGCCTCGCGACACGACGTACGATGCTTGCAACATGACAGCGTCGATCTATAACAACAAGAAAACAATTTTTACTGCAGTTCAAGACGACGGACAGATTCCTGAATACCGGCATTCGAAGGGTTGTCTTCGAATCGATAACTCCGAAATGGACGCCATGTTGGATTTTGAATTTTCGCTGCGAGTAGCTATTTATTCTACCGTCGTTTGATCACTGCTAGAAGCTGTTTTTTCAGCGAAAATAACAAATTTTGGAAATAGCGTGAAATGGCAACAATGTTGTAGCAATGTTTAAAATGACTGTTTCACTTTGTTCTTTATCCGTGTTGTTATTTATAATACATTTAATTTGTTGTCTATTACCGCAATCATTTAATAGAAACGGGAAATGAATCGTAAATAAATAACGGTTGCCTAGCAAATAGCTTTCGGCGAGCGAGAAGGTCTCATTGCGTAAACGAGCCCTGACAGATTATGATGCATCACAACGCCCAACTTGACGAAGTTTTGGATTAAATGCACTCATCTTATACGACATTTTAATAGATTCTTACTTATATGTGATGACATCACAATTCGGAAATTCGGTTTTTATGTAAATCGACGAAGGCCTTCGATGTAGGACGGACGGAAGTAATCCACACGAACAAGGTTCCTTATTATGATAAAAAGCTTGGCAATAAAAATTGGAGGCGTCGTCCACCAGTCGCCACCAGTCGCATTGCAAACACGTCAAAAAAGACTTGCTCTAGCATGCGGACTGAATTGTGAAATGTGCTCGTGACGCGTGATATGCAGATTTGAAACTTAAACTACTGCATTTGACTCAAAAATATTAAAGTTTAACAAGAATGACTTCAGGCTACGTACCTCTTTGACTACTCGACGACAAAATAAAGACTCCGGAGGCTTAATTTCATGAATTTCAAACTGACGAAGAACCAAGGTACTGTACGTGTGTATTGTACTGTTTATTGCGCTGCGTCATTTTCCATTCTCATAAAAAAAAAATGTATTAAACGATCCTTTGACGTAGCTCTAAATCGTCCGAAGACGTCAAGGATAGTCACCGTTACCGTAAAGTAATCTTCGTTTGGTGCTGAAACACCGGGAAGTCTAATAATGAGCAGATTACCACGTTGTTGTACGTCCCTCTACCCCTAATCAATGCTGTGATCTGGCGTAGTTCGTACTTAGTTAGGGCGCGTTTACGCAACAACTCGCCTTTGCATTCTCGCGGCTAGAAGCTAGAAATTATCTGAAATTCCAACATGGCGGCAGTTTTAGCCATTTCGCTTCGCAAAGAAAACGTTGAATAATACGAGTGAAGCGACTGAGAAAATTTCGTCAGGAGGAATTCTTTATCCCTACTGTCACGGATTATCCGACATAAAACATTTACTCAAACGACGTCGGATTTAGCTAATCCATTTAGCGTTGTTATAATGGCAATGTCACCTTTGCCATCGCGATTGAGTTCTAGCTGCGAGAATGCAAAGGCGAGTCGCTGCGAGAATGCAAAGGCGAGTCCCTGCGTGAACGCGCCGTTAGGGCGAGTTTACGCAATGACAATTTTCTCGCTAACTAGCTTTAAGGGAGCGTTTACGCAAGCGACTCGCCTTTGCATTCTCGCAGCTAGAACTCAATCGCTATGACAAAGGT
The DNA here is from genome assembly GCA_023313725.1 of Lithobius niger. Classification (NCBI taxonomy): domain Eukaryota; kingdom Metazoa; phylum Arthropoda; class Chilopoda; order Lithobiomorpha; family Lithobiidae; genus Lithobius; species Lithobius niger. The sequence goes on from JAHWFP010221340.1 coordinate 21,766, forward strand.
GACATTGCCATGGTAACAACGCTAAATGGATTAGCTAAATCCGACATCGTTTGAGTAAATATTTGCAGTCTTATAATCCGTGCCAATAATATAAAGAATTCCTCATGACGAAACAATTTTCCCAAACGCTTCTGAACTCACGTTATTTGCTGTTTTCGTTGCGAGGGGCAGACATAAACCGCCGCCATGTAGGAATTTGAGGTGATTTCTAGCTTCTAGCTGCGAGAATGCAAAGCGAGTGCTTACGTAAACGAGCCCTTACGTGGTTAATACTAAATCTGCTGGTTGCTTCTCGCCTTTACCGAAGAATGTGGCTTTCAAGTTGTCTATACGTAGTAACCATGGTAGCAACACGGACGCAGATCTCCTCCTCGTGCCTCGCGACACGATGTACGAAGCGTGCAACATGACAGCGTCGATTTATGATAACTAGAAAACAATTTTTACTGCTGTGCAAGACGACGGACAGATTTCTGAATGCCGGTATTAGATGATTTGTCTTCGATTCGACAACCCCGAAATGGACGCCATGTTGGATTTTGAATTCTCGCTGAGAGTAGCTATTTATTCTGCCGTCGTTTGAACACTGCAAGAGGCTGTTTTGTAAGCGAGAATAGTAAATTTTGGAAATAGCGTGAAATGGCAACAATGTTGTAGCAATGTTTAAAATGACTGTTGCACTTTGTTCTTTATCCGTGTTGCTATTTATAATACATTTAATTTGTTGCCTATTACCGCATTCATTTAATAAACAAGCGGCTACAGCGACTGCCTAGTCGCACCGGTCTTCTGTACGGTTCCTCCACTTCCAATGTTGAGGCGCACACCTCTATCATGCACTACAACTGCTGTTATTATTTAATTTAGTTACGTCCAAGCAGTCTATTAAACTTGACGTTGTAGACAACGGACGCGTCGAAGCAGTCTATTAAACAATGGACGTTGTAAACAATGGACCTTGTAAACAATGGTCGTCAATATCTGGTACTGTTGCGAAGTTGAAAAAAGCGACGGACGGACGAAGTCGTTGCAATAGTCTTCTCGCCGGTTACGGCGTACAGAAGACTAAAACGGGAAATTAATCGTAAATAAATAACGATTTCCTAGCAAATAGCGTTCGGCGAGCGAGAAGGTCTCGTTACGTAAACGCTCCCTCAGACGGTGTTGACGACACGGCACGCTGCTACGTGACACCGAGCGTTAAGCCTTACACATATAAGGAAGTTGTGACACGAGACAGACGTATAAACAAATATCACACTGAAGACGCTGTGCATTTGCAGTGTGTAGCCCAGCCTCCACACGGTGCGTGTAGTACAATGCGTTTACCGGCAGTACATAAACTGTATCAAGAATGCGCCACTACACGAAATAGAGTATAAACACTTAGAGGTATAAGGATGAAAATGGAAAACCAGTGCAGTGCACATAAACTGCACAATTTGCGACGTTTCGAAGCAATACCTGCCTTGTTATCTTAAGCAACACGGCTAAGAAACCAAAGTAAAAGTAACACTTTAAAATCTACAAAAACGGGAAAACTCAAAAGCCTATGAAAAAAACTGTAAAAGAAAAATGGACCTAAGACAGCTTAGAAACTGCCACTAGGGAACCTGACGTCTTGCTTTCTAGCTATCTTCCAGCTAGCCTTCTTGCCTTCTAGCTTCTTCCAACCCTCATTTCACGCCAGAATTGGGTTTTTGCCGGGCGAGTGGCAAAAACATGGTTTTTACCGGTTTGTTTTTTCGGTTTTTAACGGATAATGATGGCAAAAACCAGCCAGCCGCTTCGTACGCTTATTTTCACACTAAAACATATTTTTCTCACAATATCTATGCAAATTTTCGACAGCCAGTTGCGTAAATTCGCATAGATGTTGTGAGAACAATATCTTTTATTGTGAAAATTAGCGTATGAAAGGTAAATAAGAAGTGAATATGAATTTTCAAAGTAAACGATGTGACGTTTTCAAGAGAAGCTTTTATAATTTGCCAGTATTTGACTAGTAGGGCACACCTTTTCATATTTGACTTCAAGTAGGTTTTTGCCATTTTTTTTGGCTAAAGGGGCAAAAACATGGCAAAAACTGTTTTTTGGTAGAACGGTGAAAACCATTGTAAAAACCGGTTTTAACCACTTGGCGGCAAAAATCTGCCAACCCTGCTTCTCACGTGCACTAGCAGACAAGAGGTCACGTTTAGTCTTCTGTACAGCCGTACCGACTGAGAAGACTATTGCAAAGACTTTGTCCGTACCGTACGTCGCTTTTTTCAACTTCGCAACGGTACCAGATATAGACGGCCACGGTTTACAACGTTAGATTCAGTGTGAGAAGTTAAGTAAATAACACGGCAAATTAAAACATCGTTACTTCCTAATAGCTAATAGACTTCTTCGACGTAACTAAATTAAATAATAACATTTGATCGTCGAATTGAAATCTTAAGGATAACACGCAATAAAAACATATGGATTTTAGCTTCGTTTAAAATAGTATCGTCGCATTGATGCATGAATGAATAGGCTTGTCGTCGAACCAAATTCTCCATTAGGCCTATCTGCTACTTGCGAAATTAAAACAGCAGTTTAAAAAATAAAGCTTAAAATATAAAAATTAAGCCTAAAATCTCGTTACCACGGCAACGTCAAGTTGCCGCGAGTCGTTGCTGGCTTCATCAACAGTGTCACTCCCGTCAATTCCCTACTACCACTGATCTATATAGGTTATGTTGCACGTTACGTTGTTAACGCTGTAACTGTGTGCCCGGAGGCGCACCGTGTTGCTTACGAAATTACAGCTGCTTGTAAAATTAGGCCTAAAATCTAACAATTACGCCTGAAATGTGAATAAGCTTAAAAGCTAACACATTTTTAACCGGTAATTCTGATGTTACTGCTTTTAGATTATAAAGCAGTGACACGCCGTAGTATTATTGTATATAAATCTCTGCTGGAGCCTTAATGGGTTAGCTGCAAGGGGCACTGCAGAGATAACTGAAGGGCGTCATACTGAAGCCGATGCTGTGAAGAGTGATTTCTTAGACCTAAAACGAGCGATTTTTGTTGTTGGAGGTTATTTTAAGGTTATTTTAAGCCTAAGAAATCCGCTCTTCCGTTGTTTTTCCCTCCATTTTTATGTAGTGCACCTTGTAGTTATGCCCTCCAAAACCCATACTGGTGCCAATCTGGTGCCAATACGGCGGCAAATGTCACTGCTCTATAATAGAGATAGCTGTTGCAACGCATGATAGAGGTGTGCGCCTCAACATTGGAAGTGGGGAACTGTACAGAAGACCGGGTGCGACTACGAAGTCGCCGCAGCCGCTTGTTTATTTTTTTTTTTCTTCATGTGCTTTGATATTTTCCCTTTTTATGGATTTTGAAGTGTTACTTTGACTTAGGATTCTTAACCGTATACTTTGTTGCCTATAACGAAGCGGCGATTCGCAACGTCGCAATTTGTGTATATTATGTACACTATACTGGATTTCCATTTTGATTGTTACTTCCACTGCACACACCAATACCGAGTATAAAATATCAGTACACAGTGAGTTCAGCTGTCAGTACCCAACTGACAGCACACGATTTCAAATGGAGGCTGTGCTGGTGCACAGTGATGTACATGATATCAAACAATAGAGTAAACTCCCTCCCTAGAGTAAACTAATCATGATAGGAAAAAAGTACCAATAGGTAGCCCATTATGTTGTGGGTTTACACTCACAAGCTCAATATTCAGTGTTCACTCCAATGGCGTCACGAACAGATTGAAGACAGTAGAGTGTAGGAAGACAAACGTGACTCAAAAAGCTCCTTGTTGAACTTCATTTTCTGAATGTGTGCACATCCATCTTGAAGGACAATGTTGAAAAAAGGATGCTTTCTGAACCTCTAGCAACTCGATTCAGTCGTACTAAGATGGAGGAGCACATCGCTGCAGTGCTTCGAGAAATGGCGTTCCGCGCAGCTCTGGATCTGGAGGGCGCTACAGTGCAGCATCTTCCAGGGAACCGTCGAGTGTTTTTTTGTTTTAATAGCTCCGCTCGCAGCGGGTACGCATGGAGTTGTGGCTGGGCTTAAAATGCGCGTGGGGACGAGCCCTACCCTGACACCAGTTTCGTGATGCCCACACTGCTGGTATCTGGAGATATTACCAAATAACCGCGCGGCCGTAACCAATACGGAACTTATTGAGTCACTTTTGTCTTCCTATACCTGCCGTCTTCAAATCTGTTCGTGGCGCCAATGGAGTGAACATTGAATATTGAGCTTGTCAGTGTAAACCCACAATAAAATGGGCTACCTATCGGTACTTACATTGTTTCCTGTTCGTGCTTAGTTACTCTGGGGAGGGGAGGGGGTTATCATTGTTTTGCACCCCTTATACTTGAGTGTACAACGATTTCAGACTGTGCGCCATTCCTGTGCATTTCATAAACAAGCGGTTGCACGACTACCTAGTCATAACTGGTCTTCTGTGCCCCTCCGTAATTTTCGAAAATTTTAAGGCGCACACGTCTATCACACACTGCAACAGCGCTCTCTATTACATAATCTAAAAGCAGTAACTATCAGAATTAACAGTTAAAAAAATACTTTTAACAAAAAAAAAGTACTTTTAGGCCTATAGTTTTAGTTTTTGCCGTAATTGTCAGACTTTAGGTCTAAATTTTATTGCCGTTTTAATTTCGGAAGTAGAATCTAACGAAAAATTTGGTTCGAGAGTATAGGCCTATTCATCCACGCAACACGGTGTCGAGACTATTTTTAACGAAGCTAATATGTGTCAACGAATCAAATGTTATTATTTCATTGAGTTACACGTCAAGAAAGCCTTATGAGCTATAAGGAAGCAACGATATTTTAATTTGCCGTGTTTTGTTTGTTATCTGAATTTTGGTCTCGGTACGTAACGGTGAAAACCGTTTGTCTCTGTCTGCTACCATTTTGCAGTTGAAAAAGGCGACGGACGGACGGACGGAGAAATTCGTTGCAAATTTTCGCCTCAGCCGTTGCGGCTGTATGCAAAAGCTGAAACGCTTCATTGCTCTATCACAACGTAATACATTTCTGAAAAAAAAAAAATTAATTTGCTCTTATAACCATAAAGCACGACTAATCTGTAAATGGGATCGGTCGATCCCATTATGAACCAGAATGGTTTCAATTTTTTATTGAACACAAAAAAAATACAATTTATCTAAAACGATGTCAATAATACGCTTTAAAAAAAATAGGTAAGGCGAAAGCTGCGGTGAGTAGAGTTTTAAATTTAATTATAATTAAAGCCGGGTTGCAGGTTTTTTATCGTTATTCCCGAGTTCTTTTTTTTTTTTTTTTTTTATTTACTGTGCTGATATGGTTTTATAGAAGGGGCGAAAACTTTTACTTTTTATTTTTAAAATGACGAGCTGGATTTTGTGAAATAATTCGCTTCAAAGCCCATGACGCCGAAGCGAAACTAGCCAACGGGTCGAAGGTTTACTTCAATTTTATTGGCTGTAAATTAAAGGAACGAGCGCGAACCTCTGGATTTCGTTTGAAGAACGCTAGTTCTTCACAGCTTGCGCTTTATGCACTCCTCTTAATAGCATCTGATGTTGCAGTCTGGTGTTTCAAATCTAGTGTTGTAGTAGTATGTGATGATTTGTACAAATGACATTTGCACGCAACGAATTTTTGAACTGGAGCCAGCTGTGGGTAGTTACAATGAACGCTAAGCACCAAAATAAAATGTCATCCTGTCTGGGAACGAAGACAAATGACGTCACACAAATATTTCCCTTTTCACCCATCCGCCCTCTCCAGTCTCATTTGGTTTCAACTTTTGCTGCCCATGCCCCAGAATGATATCACATACTTCCAGCCCGTCCTCCACCCCCCCCCCCCCCACCTACTCCACTTCCTTAGCGAGAAAGAGGGAAATAATCCGGGAAAATTTTTAATTTTAGAGATTATGTTTTTAAACTGGTTGGGAAAATGGAAAAGGTTATTAGTGGCTCACGTTTTTGGGAGTAATATTTATACAAATATATTTAGATATTTACGCGAAAAACAAAAAAAAATGTCTGCATCACAAAAATATTGCTCGGTGACAAAAAAATTACCGTATATGACGTCACGAACTGAGTGACATCACACTTCGTGTACTCCCTCCCCCCCTGTGTGACGTCATGTATACGGTTCCTCATCGACACCCACGATGTGATGATTACGTTGCTGTTAAGAGCTATGCGTAATCGCAATACGCAAATTGTAAATTCAGATATCCGCATAATTTTCATTATATTATTGCTTTAATCATTATGCCTTTTTGTTATCCCATCCAAGGTGAACGTATCAAGTATGACGGACCCTACAACGGATTTCATTTATATTATCATGTCCATCAGAATACAGGCGGGACAGATTACACGGTAATTTAAAAAAATAAATAAATGCGTATTTTGAATTTATAGATTTTCCTTGCACCAAACCATAGGCGAGGGTCGTAAACAGGGAAAGCAGTCATTGTAACAGCCAATGCAAACGTAGAAATCAATGCGATAGGGCGAGCATGTTCATTCTTTTCATGGCAGCAGTGAAAAAGGGGGAGCAGGTTCTTTCTTTGCACGGTAGCAGTGACAAGGTGCGACCAGCTGGCAACGTGATGGGTAATCGTCGATTAATAGTAACAATCAGTAACGAACGAAATATTATGACATGTATTGTTGATGGAAAACTCAGGCAATCAAATCTGGGTTTCAACAGAAACGAACGCTAATGAGACGACGTGGATTGAGTGAGCGAAGCAAGTCACTCCATAATTTATGAATAAATCACTCAAACGCTATTGCCTGGGATTCTTTCCATTGCAAGATTCGTATTACATTTAATAATTCATAGAACTCAGCAGGCCGAACGGTTCAAATAGCCTTGATAAAGTGGCCTTGACAAAATAGCCTTGATAAAGTAGCCTTGATAAATTAGTCGTGTTTAGGTCGTTTTCTATTCACGGTGTCCTGCGCAAGCCTATGCGTAACGGCTACTGCCCTTTTAAGACTCTTTTTCCTCCCTGCTTTTACAGACTGCTTAGGCCGATAAAAGTTAATTAAATGATTCTCAGGAGCGCATGCATGGGTTTTTTCTTAGCGCATGAAAACGTTTTTTGTGACATTGTCTAAAAAAATATTTCTATCGCGCATCCGCACTTTCACCAAACATTTCCTGGAGCCGATAACCACATCAGCTCTTTGCTCCATTTACAGATCGCCTCGAAACGAATCTATGGGTCGTTAAGAAGCATGTCACGAGTAAAAACTTGGATCTAAAGAATGGCTTTTATCAAATATGCAATTTTTGCACTCAGAGTCTGGCATTAAAGCATAGATATTGCAGCTTACTCCATAACAAAATGTAATCTCGTTTTGTTAGATAAAAAAGAAAAGCTATTGCCCGCATCTGAAAAATCACGAATAAAATGTAAAAAAAAAAAAACACAGCCCGTTCGCGCCAATATTTTTTTAGTACCACCCCTGAGAACCACTTAATTAATTTTTAGTGGCTTATTACTTCGTAATTTTGTGCACCTTTCAGGTTTTCGCCGTTCTTTACACGTATTGATGTTTTTACATTTTTTCATACATGAGGAACTTGATATTTTGCAGATTCTATTTCACCATCCCAACGACGATCCAACTCATTTCTTGTACAAATATTCGGGCAGTTTAGTAACCAATTTTGTGCGAACTTGTTTTTTGTACACAAGACAAGAGGTAAGAGGCTTGTTTTTAATATGTGAATTTTTGTCTGATTTGCTTTGTACTTTGCCTTGCTGTTTGAATATTTTATTGAAATAGGTATTTCATTGGCCAAAAAAAACTGTATTAGAAAAATGAAGAAAAATGTATTAGGGGTTGGGTTCTCTCTCACAAACGTTCTATTTTTTTGGGGGAGGGGAAGGAAGTTAAGGGAAGAAATAATTGGGTAAGCAACATTTTATTCAAAGGTCTTTATTGTAGTTAGGGAAAATCAGAACACACAAAAACAAAGGAGCTAAATAAATTCACCCGTCTTTAGACGGGCGTGTAAGCTGGTAACATAAAAATGCTTCACGAGTATAAGGAAACATCAGTACAACTGTGAAAACCACACCCTAAAAAGAGCCAAAATTTCCTGAAGATTTGCAGATATTGTGGCGTACTCAGGGAGTAGACGATTCAAGTCAAGAATAATATCAAAGCCAATTTACTCCTTACTGCATAGCTAGGGGACTATGCACTGAGAACACATATTAGGCATTAAACACAAGTTTAGAAGCTTGGTCTTATCCTGAACTGAGTCCAGGGAGACAACCTTTCGAGTTGTCTGCCCCACACCAAGTGACTTCCTATGGACCAGGTCCTCGTATTTATACGTGGGGCTGAACAATAGAAGTAGCCTTAGGCTGCGTTCATGGAGAAAACCCAACGCCTAAGCGGACGCCGAAAGCTTACGCGGTGTAGAAACACAAGCAGTTCGCCCAGCCGCATGTTGGCTGTTGTATCCGCGGCCCGCGAGCTCCAAATCGCCTTTATGTTTATGGCCGTTTTGAGTGGAAGCTTAAAGAGAAAAGCGATGCTCACTCGACAATATACGACGTTATGCGAATCAGACAATGCGGCACAAGCCACACAATATAACAGCACGAGCAGTTTGGCGGTTGTTGTATTAGAACAAACACGTGCCAGTTATTAAATTACGTGCAGGCTTTTGCATCAAGGAAAGCAGCGAAGTGGCCACTCGTAAGCGCCGGTACGTGGTCCGCCATTTTTCTATCCCAGAATGCAACTCAACAGACCCGGCTCCCGCGGTCGGCTACGTGGGGCGCGGTTTTTTTCTAATCCAAACAGATCGGGGAACCGCGCGCGGGACGAACGAATCGCTCGTGCCTTCCCGCGTGAGCTTTTGACGTAAACAAACAAGCTCACGCGGATAGGCAGCAAAATTCCTTTCAAACGCCCCGCCACGCGTCCTTTCTAGGCGTTGCGCGTGGTCCATAAACAAAGCCTTAAGCCCTAACCAGACTGGCTGCTCGCGGCTGCACGGAGTCGCAGTATGGTGTAAAAAAGACTTCAATATTGGTCCTTAACGCAACACCAACCATATGATTGCAGCAAATTTGAACTTGTAGGCACGTAGTCGCGCATTGCTTCGCACGAAATTTTCTTCTGTCTGGAGAGGCCTTAAGGCATTACGTTGCGCAACCGCTAACAGGTAGGAGCCGGCTCTAACTTGTTTGAACAATAGAGTAGCTTCGTTCCCGGGTGTTGGCGTTCGGCCAAGTTCCGGTGTTGACGGAAGTTGACAGGACGCAAAGCAGCTTATGTAACTGCAAGGTGCACCACAAGGTTCACACATGGTGCGCCCTGCTATTCGTAAATAGCGTGTTACAATATTTGTGCGTAAAGAGAAAAACGTTTATACATGCTGCGTAAACTAATATGTGCGTATGCGTAAATTGGCGCTGATATATATTCACTTAAATAAACACAAATGCAAACCTATTTACCTTGCCTTTTGAACTTATATGTCAGACTATACCTGAGCGGGGAATCGAACCCACGATCTTTGAAATCAAAGGCCAAGGTCCTACCACTGAGCCATACTGACACGGCCAAAAGGAAAAGGTTTCTTAGGCAGCATTTAACACGCACTCTGTGTTAAATGTTGCATGTTAAATGCTGCCTATGGACGTTTCCTTTTGGCCGTGCGAGTATGTCTCAGCTCAGCAGTAGGAGCTCGGCCGTTGATTTCAAAGGTCGTGGGTTCGATTCTCCGCTCAGGAAGTCTGACATATAAGTTCAAAAGGCAACGTAAATACGTTTGCATCATTATTTATTTAACCCATCTTGAGCCACTGGCTTTCCGTCCTGTTTAAGATATTCACTTAACGCACTGTCATTTTTCCTCTGCAGTTTAGCAATGTCAACATACCCCGACTTCCATGCCTTCCTCGCGCAGAAGTTTCTGAATGCTACCGGAAGTGCGTTGAGCGAACCATCAGTGAAAATACCACGTGTCGGTAAGAATCAGTAGTTTTACAGCTGTGTTGTTTCGAGGACAAAATTCAATAAAATAGAAAATGTTTATTCTTCGCTAAACGCAAATAAGTAAATATAAAGTCCAAGGTCATTTACACCGCGCGGATATAATAGAATCTCAAAATAAAAGCACTTAAAATCATACGGATTCATTTACGCATAGAATTAATGTGTTTTTTTAAATACATTTTTCAGGTTTATAATTTCAACCATGACACTAAACATACAGCTCACGTGTTGTGTACAGTAGCCAAAGACGATGATGATATTTTTTTTACTTACATTAGCGTACATTAGCACCAGAAACATTCAAAAACAACCCACCCTTTCCCCCGCTCAATCATAACATTTTCTCCAAATTTGTTCT
>JAHWFP010221347.1:0-19384 GCA_023313725.1 Lithobius niger
CACGAGCACGAGCGAGCTGTTTCGCACTTGGCCACTTTCTGATGAAATCTGTTGCACGTGAAATTACATTAAGCTAATAGAAAAACCCACTACATTAAAACTTAGTGTTCTTTAATGAAATCATTCATATCTTGATTTTTGCTCTCCCGCCAGCTGTTGCGAATAAGGTTTTAATTTTCAGGCGCGTGCATGCCAATTTAATCATTTTAATTTTTTTTTTCTCTCTAACGGGAAAATGTAAAGTGCAACGCAGCGTCCGACTTTTGTATTCCAAAACCATCTCGCAGCAGAAAGAAACGGAGAGCATTTTCTGCTAAGACTAATGACAAACGGAGCCATTTTTGTTAATGCCCTCTCATTTTATACCGTAATGTGAACGCGAATACACGGAAAATGGCTCACTGTAAACACACAGGATGGAAGTATGTCGTGAGGTATGTAGTCTTGTAGGTGAAGGGCTTGTTTTGATGACAAAAAAGGCTTTAGAATTTCAGCAAATGTTTGCATCATTAATATAAAAGCAATTAAAATCAGATAGCCTAAAAACACAGTTACACGTTGGTTTTAATTGCTTTTGCAATAACGGTGCCGATTTTTATAAACATTTCCGAACTGTCAAAGGCAAGCCTATACTAAATTAAAAAATAAATAAAAATTTAAATGGTTAACAAAGCAAACAGTCTGAATTAAAGACTGGCCTTGTGAAAACACAAAATACACTAATCTGAGAAAAAGAAAAGACAACTTCCTCGACTGGGACTTGAACCTAAGACTTGTCGCGTACTATACCCGGTGCTCTAACCACGGGTCCACTACCGCAGAAGCTCCGAAGTTGGCCTAGGTTGACAAGTGTTTGGTTGCGTTTCTGATGTTATGTAGTTAGCCGCAGCGAGCGCGACAGTGCAAGCGAGGAAGGGAATTTGGAAAAAAACTGTCATCATTTTCGTGAACAACGACCTTGATTTACCCTTTACACCAATGGAGATAGTACAACTTTCCACGTGACAGATCGATGGTGGACGAGCTTGGACCCGCTGCGGTAGTGGCCCCCTAACCACTGTGCTACCAGGGCACACCCTAGCTGCAGGCTCCAGCCGTGTTTGGTAACCGTTCAGTCTGCCCCAGTGATGACTTAAAAGGCACAAATTGCTTCTTGGCCTTCACACTAGAAATAATACAACCAATATACAAGAGATATCCATGAGGGATTGGCGGTTAAGCGGCAACTATTGCTCGTTTGCGAGAAGCCGATAGTCCAATGTCGAGGGGTTAAGGAAATCTCACGCGCGCACCAGCGCGAATGAGTTTTCCAGACCCCTCGAGATATTGGACTATCCCGTTTCGAGCAAAGGAGCAATTATTGCCGGTTAACTGTCAATCCCTCACGGATATGTTTTAATGATAAGGTGTGACGTTATGCTAACTTATCGACTGATTATATTACGTGTTTTAAATTTTAAATCTTATTTGTGAATCATAATGAAGTTAAAAACTTCTTCATGTACGACTGATGTAAATTCCTGAATGGAAACTTCCGGGTTAGAAACTTCCTGTCTACGAAAATCAGAGCTAAGAGAGATACGTCCTATAGGGTCAAGGGCTGGATAACGGGCGGAATTATTATTTACGAAAGAATTGCAAGTAGTGTTAGAGCGATGATGTGTATTGTTCAGGATTTAGATGGTTAAGAGACTCGCCTGCCACTGTCTAATCTGCTACAAAGCAACTAATGAGATGGAGATGAATACAAGTGGTGTTTGGGGGCATGCTGACTGAAATAGGAACTAGTGGAGGAATAGGGGAGGAAGAATTTCTAATTATCAATTTCGAAAGTAACTTACTGGTTTGACAGCTGGGAATGGAATAAGAGTTTTGGAGTTGGGACGCCAAGGCATTGTTAAAGAGGATGCTATGCTATACATTGTTGTAGGCATGGTGAGTTTATGGTTATAATAAAGGAATTTTACAATATAATTGTTGCTGAATAATACAATATATAATTTTGTTCTTTGGAGGGAAGACAAACTGAGAAACAGATCCGGATAGCAAGGCTCTTTGGGAAGTAATGTATGGTCGTCCAGAGTTAACTGACAAGAGACTTAGCATTTCTCAGATCTATCCCTACAGTCCCTTTACTCCGTCCTAGTTACAGACTTTCGTGTTTAAGGTAAAACCATGTTTCTTTCTACTCGAATAGTTTAAATAAGATTAGAGTATAAAATGCACTTGAGTCGTAGGTTTTTAGGTGTATTTCAAGGTGTCACTCGCCTAGGTTTCGTACTTTCAGGAAAAAAGGTTGACGGGTTAGGCTTAGCTTGCGACATTTTTTTTCCCGTGTTGGCACAGTGAAAAATGTCACCAGTCGCAAATGTGCCTGTTTATTCTGGTTTTGCAGTTGGGTATGCTTGCTAAATTTGTGTTGCGTAGTTATGAAAAGTTGGTCATTGTGTAACGTGGTGGAGCTGTCACACGTGGTGGATTAGGGGTTGAGTAGACCGTATAAAAGTGTTAGATTATCAAAAAAGAGTGGTTTATCAAAATTGATTCACGGTGACGTGTATGGGGTTTCAGATAAACCGTATATACCGACTACACTTTTAGCATGGGGACGTGTTAGCGTGACGTCACCACCGGGCATAATACAAAATAAATCAAAAGGTAAAGGGTGGACGATGCAAAAAGTCTGCATTGAAGACTGGTCTTGTGAAAATACTGGCTTGGGACTCGAGCCCAAGACTTCCCGTGAACTATGCCAGGCAATCTAACCACTGTGCTACCATGGCGGACCCTAACTACAGGCTGCAGACCTTTTTATTTGCTGTTCAATATTTCTCAGTGGATACCAGAACCTCACAAACAAATACAAGGAAGGAAAACAACGTTGCTTCTTGATCTCTGTACTAGAAATAATACAAGCAATAAATACAGAATAAATCATTAAAGATTGGTCTTGAAAAAATAGAAGTGCCCTGGTAACGCACTGGTTATTAGGATGGAGTGCAGAAACTTTTTTTTTTGGAATGACTCCTCGGCAGGGTGTGGAAAGGTTGCTCTTGGGCATCACTATATCACACAAAAAAATTCATCACTCTGGCGTCATGTCTTGAAGTGCTCCAAGTGCCCCAAAGTTTAACATTGTACGGCAGTACGGCAATGGGCAGAATAGCAAAAAAAGGCAAAAATGATGATTTGAATCGTTTTAAATTTAATTTTAACATTATCTCATTTGAAACGCTCAGAGACTAAGAAAGGTAGACGTAATTGCCAGAAATTTTTTTTTTCTGTACAGTAGTGTAAGACTAGTAGTTATGGCAAAAAATTGCCTAAAAGGCCATTTTGACCAATTTTCGATGCAATTTGTCCCACAGTTTTTAAGAAAAATAAAATTCTTTGTAATTACGGCGTGTTAACGTAGTTTTCAGAGAATCGAATGAGGTAATCTTCAAAATTAGATATTAAAACAGTCAAATCATCATTTTTGCCTTTTTCGCTGTTCCGCCCGTTGCCGTACAATGTTAAACTTGAAGGTCCTTGGGGCACCTTAAGACATGATTCCAGACTGATGAAATTTGTTTATGTTTGTTAGTGATGCCAATGAGGAATTCCAACACAACCGCATGTTAATTAATTAAGTGCTTTTTAGTGCTCACTAGCTAACACAGGATGCCGTGACACAGGAGCGAATTGCGTGTTTTGCCTAGTGTAGCCTGGTCAAAATAACAACGAATGTTTTTCTTTTTTCTTCTTCTGTGAGCAAAATTAAAATTACATAGTGCTTAAGTAAGTTGTAAGTACCTAGTGTTAGCTATATAGTTCCTACCTGTCTTAAAGACAGCTTGGACGGGATTCGAAATAAACATAATGAAGTCACTACTTCTTTTTATTTTCTTCCCCCTCCCCTGAGGTTCCTGGTGTTTGAAATAAACATAACAGAGTCATTGCTCCATTTTATTTCCTTGCCAGGGGTTCCTTGTGTTTAAAATAAACATAGTGGAGTTACTACTCCATTTTATTTCCTCCCCAGGAATTCCTTGTGTTTATAGAAGAAGGGAGTACATGCAATACTTGACCTCACTAACTGCGTCCACAAACGGAAAGAAATTCCAATGAAATACAATAAAATCAGACGCAAAATAAAACACTGTTGTTTGTACTTTCTCCTGGTATTATTGACCGAATTCCTTCGTTCTTCCGTTTTGTCTTCACACATCCAATTCCAGGAGGACGAAACGGACAAACGCACGCGCGCACAAACCTCCCATTTTCTTCTGCCTTCAACACAGTTTGTGTAATACGTCGTGTCTGCCCATAAAAGGCGCTGATGTGAACAATGACGTAATACAAAGCATCCAATCCTGCTTGGCGGATTCAATTGGGCGATCCATTGTCTGCAATTCCAGCGGTGCACCCTTATCTTATCCGTTGTCTCATCTAATAGCTGCCACGGCTGAGGAGGAAATTTGTCTTGATGGTCGCCAGGAGATTGCCGTTATTTAAGCGATCAGCACAGGCACAAGACCGAACGGCTTCAGAGTTAGGGCTATAACATTACTCCCGCAGGGCCCGTCTCAAATGTATGCGCCGTGTCAGCCATTTCAGCTACTTTGGGCTTAATAAAGGCGATAATCGTGGAGCAAAAGTTACGTTGATTAGCGAAAGCTATAGCCTCCCCTGACTGCAAAAGTGTGGAACGGGGAGGGGAGATACTCGGCGTTTTGGCGCCCCGAGCAGGAACGCGCCTTGCCAAAGACGGAAAACGGCTTTCGTTGCTGCTGTAGGGGACGTTCGTCGGACGGGAACGTTATAGATTACGGAATTGTTTACCGTTTTACGGAGGGAAAATGTTTGCCCTGCATAAAAGAGTAGAAAACAGGGCAGTTTATTATGTTAATCGCAGTATTAAAACTGTTTAAAGTCGGGCTGGCCGTTTGGGAAACGGAAAGGAATGAGACGAACGATTGAAACCTTAAAAACGTACTCTAATTTTAATTAGAGGCCGTAACCTGAAAAATAGCCCTAAAACGTAATTCATCAAGATTAAAGAGCATGAACCGAAATCAGCCCAGTAATTTATTTCCACTGTGTAAGGCTACTAAGAGTTGGGGTATAATCAAGGCCAACTGAGATCGAAACTGCGTTCTTCGCTCCACTACAGGCCGGTCGGCTTTGTGCTCTTCCGGTATTATAGTATTGACAGGCACGTCAGGAGTACGGCATGAGAACCAAAGGGGATTAGAATCTAAACAAAATTTATGCGCGTAAATTCGTAGTTTATACTCAGCAACCTGTTAAACTTTAAACAGAGGAAGAATAACGAAGCATAACGATTAAATTACGAGTTCTGGCGATACTTAGGGCTTCTCCCACATTCACTTAGTCCAGATACGAATTCCCTAGGGTTCTCACGGTGCTGGACGACTCCTAGCGTGTCTTATGACAAAGTGATACCGGAAAAGCAGCGCGATATCCGGCCTGGAGTGGAGCAAGAAACGCAGCTTCTATCTCAGTTGGCCTTGGGTATTATCGACCTAGCCCCGGCATCCCCGCTTACACCCCGGAAAGTTGATTATACGCCCGATCCTTTACGTTGTACGCATGCGCAACTTGCCGAACGAAGCTTGAAACAGATACTGACTGCTAGTTTGTGACTGCGGCTTTTTGACTCCTATAGAGCAGTGACACGACGTAGTATTTTTGTATATAACTCTATGCTGGAGCCTTAATGGGTTAGCTGCAAGGGGCACTGCAGAGAGAAACAGAAGGGCGTCATACTGAAGCCGATGCTGTGAAGAGGGATTTCCTAGACCTAAAACGCGCGATTTTTGTTGTTGGAGAAAACAACGTTATTTTAAGCCTAAGAAATCCGCTCTTCCGTTGTTTTTCCCTCCATTTTTATGTAGTGCACCTTGTAGTTATGCCCTCCAAAACCCATACTGGTGCCAATATGGCGGCAAATGTCACTGCTCTATAGGGCAGTGACACAACGCAGTATTATTGTATATAACTCTATGCTGGAGCCAGTAACAGGGTTAGCTGCAAGGGTCACTGGAGGGGGAAAAAAAGGGCCGCCTTACTGAAGCCAATGCTGTTAGAGTGGATTTTAGGCCTATAACGCGCGATTTTTGTCGATTTGTTGGCAGTTGCTGACATTTTTAAGCAAGTGGAATCTTTTCTTTTTCGATTTCAACCTCGCAGCATAAGGGAGTGGAGAAAACAACGTTTTTTTTAAGCCTATGAAATCCGCTCTCAAAGCAGGCCTTGACTAGAAGTGCCGTTGTTTAACCCTCCATTTTAATCTAGTGCCCCTTGCAGCTATCTCTCTTGTAGCCAATATAACGTCACATGACGCTGCTCTATACAAACAGACTCATCATGCCAACAGAAGAACTCGTAGTGTTCATTATGATTTTCGTATTTTACTATATCACTATAAGTTGTTACGTAAACATCTTCGACAATATATTAGCATAAATCATTATAATTTTTACTGCATTAGTCTTTTAGAATTTCGATCTCGTGGTAATCATTACTGGACGATTCAAATTTAGTACGTATAGAAACACAGAGCTCTCTCTCGGCCGATTTTAGCAATGCGTTGTTGCCTTGGGGTTTCACAGCTTCCTTATACGTAAAGAGGCTTAACGCTCGCTTTCACGTAGCATGTGAGAGTTTCCACATTTGTGGCAACTTTCCGTTAATATTTCCGTTGCCTTCGTCGCACACCACAGGAGTGATATCGACAGGAATGATGAATTATGGGCTGTGTATCTCACGAATCTCATTCAGGCGAGAACAGGAAGTTAGGTTGCTCCCTTGGGTGCTGCCATGTTCCTTATGTTTTTAAAATTGTTGTTTTAAATGTGAAATTCCTATTTTGGTATTTTTAGCGAATTTCAATAATTTTGTAATGAAATAAATTTTTAAAAAATTGTGGGATTGGCCTGTCGCGAATCTCATTCAGACGGGAAGAGGAAGTTAATTGGCACCATGTTGGCGTTACAAGGCGCCGGAAGGAATTCAGAGAGCAATAGTTTAGAATGCATTATTTCTAGTACAGTTGCGACCTTTTGATTCCAGCGTTCGTACTGAGTCCTGACCCCGTGCGGCGGCAAGTTGTCGATTAGTGTCCGTTTTTACTTTTGCGGATAACGTTAGTTATAAATTGCGATGTGCGATGTAATAAATATGTTTAAAAAATATCCCTTGTCCTGCGAATAGTTCGAGCATGTATCCATTCGCGAGAACTACCCTTTAAGCAAATTTAAAACGAGGAAGGCATTTTGATTCTCGAGCCAAGGCCGACTGGAGTAGAAATTTCGTGTCTTGCCTTCCGACTCTACGCCAGTTCTCGCGTATGCCAGGAAGTTAAAGCCTCTAAGCATTGCTTTGGTAAAATTCGATTTTGGCCACGTGAAATCAATTAGTATGAATCCGGGAATTGAAACCTACTGTTCTTTCTCAGATGGCCTTGTGCAAAATACAAAGCAGGAGTTACAACATGGCTATTCACACGTCAAAGAGTCTGAAGATAAGCGTCTAAAGGCACGAATACGCGGGCTTTGTTAGTCCTAAAAAAGATGCTGTTTACCCTTGGCTCCTTTATGGACCTTACAAAATCAAAGTGAATGTCTTCCATTAGGACTGAGTTTTTGCTCGATACTTGTTCCAAAAGGCTTTGTCTCATTAAAACAAAGACTTAACTTCGAGTTTTATGCACGAAAAAATCCCTTTGTCATGCTGCAAAACATCAAATGAAGGTTGGCTAGAGGGGGGGAGAAGGGTTTCAACAAGCCTCTCAAGGTAAATCGTCTTTTGGATGAACCCTCGACAGTTGCTAATGGATTCATCGTCACACGTTGGCTCGACGTAAACAACACAAGAGTGACAGAGTGGTTTCGTGTTTACTCATTTTCCCCAATTTATCGAAAGCTGATCTAGTTTCCTCGCCGTAGTCAATATCACCTTTCGTGCGGTGTTCGCAAAGAACGGCACCGTCATTACCCAATGCACAAACAATACTTCAATTAGGGGCTTCGCGGAAACCGCCGAAGGAAGGGAACAAAACTAAAGAATGATTACCTACACTTGAGTCTAAACTAGACTGAGACGTTCCCCACTTTACGGCGATGATAGAACAATCTGGTTATTGGGTTCCAAGGCAGGGCAGCATTTTAACTTCCGGGGTAAGCCACATGGAAGAAATCGAGTAAAACAGACGCCGTAGGATTACCACAGATCCTTCTCACCCCCACCCCGTCACACTCGCAATTGCTACTAGTTTTTATCAGATGGGCTCTCAAGTTTAACCTCTTCACTGCCATGCACGTACATGTACGGGGGCCGTTTTTTAATTCTCACCTAGGCATAGGTATGTTGAAGAAGTGGATACGATCTCGCAATCTTTTGATTGGGAAATCAGTCCCCTAACCACTATGCTTTACTCGATTTACCAGGAAACACTCGCAATGCTAGCTTTCCCATGGAACCCTCAGAGTGCTAGCTTTCCAAAGAAACCTTCGTAAAGTTGACTATCACAGGAAACCTTTACAAAGCTATCCTATGGAACACCCACAAAGCTCGTTTTCCCAGGAACCCTCAGAGTGCTATTTCCAAAGAAACCTTCGTAAAGTTAAGTATCACAGGAAACTTTCACAAAGCTATCCCATGGAACCCTCACAAACCTCGCTTTCCCAGGAACCTTCACACTGCCAGCTTTCCAGAGAAACCTTCGTAAAGTTGACTATCACAGGAAACCTTTACAAAGCTATCCTATGGAACCCGCACAAAGCTCGCTCTCCCAGGAACCATCACAAATGTGAGCTTTCCAAAGAAACCTTCGTAAAGTTGGCTATCACAGGAAACCTTCACAAAGTTATCGCATGGAACTCAAAGGTTGCTTTCCCAGGAAACCTTCACAATGCTAGTTTTCCAAAAGAAACCGTCACAATGCTGGCTGTCCCATGGAACCCTCACAAAGCTCGCTTTCCAAGAACTTTCACAAAGTCGGCTGTAACAGGGAACATTAAAAAAACTGGCTATACCATGGAACCCTCACAAAGCTCACTTTCCCAAGAAACCTTCACAATACTAGCTTTCCAAAGAAACTTTCACAAAGCTGGATATCCCAGGAAACCTTTGCATGCTCGCTTTCCAATAGAACCCTCACAATCAAAGGTTGCTTTCCCAGGAAATCTTCACGAAGCTAACTTTCCCAAAAAAGAAAAAAGCGGGCTATCCCATGAAATGCTTACTGTTCCATGGTACCCTCAAAGGTCGTTTTCGCATGGACCCACCTTCACAAAGCTAGCTTTTCCACATAACCCTCACAAACCTTGCTTTCCAATGGTACCCGCACACTGAACCCTCACAAAGCTTGCTTTCCCACAGAACCCTTGCTTCAACTTCCCTTCCTCCCCACTGGATCTTCACAAAGTTCGCTTTCTCGCAATCGGTTGGATCCTCACAGAACTCCCTCTTCACGCTTTGATTACTAATTTACGATTGACGCTAGGAATTGGACCCTGGTGGTATTCAAAGGGTTACAACGCATGAAGGAACATATTAACTTCAATCATTATGCAATAATAACAAATTATGCAGTTATTAGTCCATACTAACTAAAGTGGTTGTTATGCTATTCAGATATCTTTTCGGTTTAAGAGAACAATGTACTACAAAGCTGCAATCAATGCCTTCACAATGCAACAATACTGGACTAACATAAACTACATAAACTGAATATCGAGATACACGGGTTTCGTTATAGATAGCTATTGGGCTTACCGAGCTCATTGAAAACAATACTAAGGATTCACTAATACTTTTCAATGATTTATTTGGGGTGTTCAGGTCTACTGTAAAGTACGTGCCCAGAGAAATGTATGTAATCGATATCGTTTATACATAAGCAACAATAATGGCCCCAGTACTGAACCTAGCGGGACACCGTGTTCTACCTTCAGAAAATCGCCCTTTTCGAGGAAGGTACATACTTCCTGAAGAGGTACATACCTTGCGATCACTCTCCTTGAACGTCCTGCAGCTCGTTTTACCATTGTGACGGGAAATAAATGCTATTTAAAATTTCTAGGGAATAAGTGGTTGAGTCACGGACGTATGTTTTTGCAGATATCAATGTAGTGCAATTTATAAAGTCGTTTTTCACAAAAAAAAATATAGGGTGCGAGTATATTAAAATTCACTAGCACGCAGTTTATCTTTTGAATTTTCAATTTTATTAAAAGAGACCCTTCCCCAAATAAAAAAAATCCATGGCCCTGGAAATGATGGATGTCGAACGTGTAATGGCGTCTCGTCGAGCGCCGAGAGACCAATGACGTCCAACTTGTTTGTCGTTTCTGTTGTCGACAACAGCCGTGACGTCATTTTGGGTGATGAGGCGAAACCGCTGCTGGTCTAAGAATCGATCGTGGCACGCGGCCACACTGTCGTCTCCGTCCCCCCCCCCCCCCCTTGTCTCCTCTCCCGATTCCCCCACGCAGTTGCCCTCAAGCCTACTTCCCCTCTCCTTGCCTTAGCCCTCCCACCCTCCACAGAGTTCGTTGCTCGACCCGGCGTCTCCGTCCATGTTTCTCGGGTGATTTCTGACTTAAGGCCTGTAACTGAAAATAACCTTGAGGAATCCTTGAATCCAAGGAGAAAAAAGTGTGGTAATGATGTGTGTGATAACTTTCATCAAAACATAGGCACAGGCGCAAAACGAAAGACATTAAACAGGGTTCCCGCCAAAATAATGAAATTAATTTCCCTGAGGTTTTCAGGTTTCCACAGTTGTTGAGGTCAATTTCCAGGCTCTCTACCATAATTTCAGAAAGGAATTTTTTAACGCATTTTACTTGTTTTACTTGTTTATGCAAATATTGAACTGTTAGGTGTCAGCATAGAACATAACATTTTTTAACTCGGTATGTTTAATGTACAGGATGGTCCACAAAAAACTGCCAACCCAACATTTTTTAAGTTCAACTTTTTTAGTTAGCACCCCTTAGAACCCGGAGAGGACAGACATGTTGTTTCATTAGCTTTGATTTCGGTCCTCTCCTGGTTATGTGGGGTGCTAACTAGAAAATGTTGGGTCGTCAGTTTTTGTGGACCACCCTGTATATCATTCATGATAAGTGTGGATACATTTTTATTTGCTTACAAGATTAGCCTCCAAGTCCAGCTTTTATTTTCCCTGAGTTTTCCAAATTTTCTGTGAAAAATCGGAGAATTCCCTGATTTTCAAACGTAGTCTAAATTTCCTTTGTTTTCCAGGTAATCCAGGCTCTCCGTGTTGGTGAGAATCCTGTTGAAAAGCGAAGTTTCTGGTACAGACCACTCCCGTCATCAAGTGAAATAGCAGTCATCGCATAACAAAAACCACACATAACAATAAAAATGATAGTCGGCAAAGCCATGTCGGTAGGATTAACTGAGAAACCACAGGACCGTTTAGTGCTCAAGTCGGAAGGATACAACGAAACCGCTAAAATGCAAAGAAAATCACAACTTGGTAAACAGCTTCAAGTATACATTCCATTACTTTCAGTCGTGTGATAGTCCAACACGTTGCTGGGGCTTTCGCTCTTATAGTCTTCTGTACAACCTTAAGATTGAAGATTATACAACGAATTTTCCCGTCCGTCTGTCAGTCACCTTTTCCACCTCCGGAACGGTACCGGATAGAGACAAACGATTTTCACCATTAGATTCAGCATCCAAAAATTCGTTAAGAGGAATAAGAAAAAAACTGGAAGTGTGAAGCGGAAGTGACCCACAAATGACCCACAAATGAAGTGGCCAAGTGAGCCCATCATCTACGGAATGGTATCAGATGATAGAAACAAATGGTTTTCACCATTATATTCAGCGTCCAAAAATAAGTTAAAAGGAATAAAAAAAAACCCGGAAGTGGCCTACTAGTGACCAGAAGTGGTCGAGTGAGCCCATCATTTACGGTATGGTACCAGATATGGACAAACTGTTTTCACAATTAGATTCAGCGTCCACAAATTAGTTAAAAGGGGAAAAAAAAATCACGAAACGTATGAAGCGGAAGTGGTCCACACGTGACCGGAAGTAACCGAGTGAGCCATCATCTATGTATCGGTACCAGATAGATACAAACTGTTTCCACCATTAGATTCAGCGCCCAAAAATTAGTAAAAAAAAAAATCAAAAAAATCTGGTAGTATGAAGTAGTAGTGGTCAACAAGACCCAGAAGTGGCCGACAAGTGCGCCCATAATTTATGGAAGGGTACCAGATAGAGATAAACTGTTTTCACCATTAGATTCAGCTTCCGAATAGTAGTTTAAAACAAAATTTAAAAACCGGAAGGAAGTGTCACGAAAGTGGCGGAAGTGTCAGAAGACCAGTTGCAACTAGGTAGTCGCTGCATCCTCTTGTCTGCTTTAATGGTTTCCTTCTACTGTTTCAACTTAGAAGCGGTAGAACGGTAGACAAGAGAAATAAAACTGGTTTCTTGTCTATTCCTGCATGGCTTTGCCGAATTTCATTTGAGTAGTTTTTTTTTAATGTGATGGTGACTGCTATATCACTTGATAACGGTAGTTACCTGTTCTCGAAACGTCTTGTTTTATTGTCTATCATGTTGCACCACATGACCATGTTTAACTCCAAGGAAACCTCCATATTTGACGCAGCGGTGTAACGCTGTGATGCTGGGATCGCGGCATTGACTCAGTTGATAGCTCACAGCATCGGCTGGTTCGCCCCAGGCGTCCAATCGCTGCATAGCACGGCTGGGCCCTAGGCCGTCCCTCTTCCCCCGCCCCCCTCCACTCTTGGTCGCTATGTAGGAGACCGGAGGCCGAACGTTGGAAGTCGTTGTGGGCTTGAGATTTAAAGCCATCACTTCCTCTTCCGGCTGCGTGCAGACCAACCTCTCCCTTATTTACGTTCGTGCAACATCGACTCGCAACTAGATTCCCTCGAAACGCTGCCTAAGTTCTGGTTCTGCGTAGCGATAACTATTGAGCCACTCACAAAACTTTTTCGGACCTTAGGGCGCGTTCATGCAACGAGACCTTCTCGCTCGCCGA
The DNA here is from genome assembly GCA_023313725.1 of Lithobius niger. Classification (NCBI taxonomy): domain Eukaryota; kingdom Metazoa; phylum Arthropoda; class Chilopoda; order Lithobiomorpha; family Lithobiidae; genus Lithobius; species Lithobius niger. The sequence continues at coordinate 13,067 of JAHWFP010221347.1, forward strand.
ACACTATTTGCTAGGCAACCGTTATTTATTTACTATCACTTTCCCGTTTCTATTAAATGAATGCGGTTATACATAAACAATTAAATGTAGTAAAAATAACAACACGGATAAAAAACAAAGTGCAACAGTCATTTTAAACATTGCTACAACATTGTTGTCGTTTCACGCTATTTCTAATATTTGCCATTCTCGTACAAAGAACAATTTCTGGTAGTGATCAAACGACGGTAGATTAAATAGCTTCTCGCAGCGAGAATTCAAAATCCAACATGGCGTCCATTTCGGGGTTATCGAATCGAAGACAAACCATCGAATGCCGCCATTCAGAAATCAGTTCGTCATCTTATACGTCAGAAAAAATTGTTTTCTTGTTGTCATAAATCGATACTGTTATGTAGCACGCATCGTACGTGGTGACGCAAGGCATGAGGAGAAAATCTGCGTCCGCGTTGTTGGTATGGTTACTACGTATAGACAACTCGAAAGCCGCATTCTCTGGCAAAGGCGAGAAGCAGCCGTCAGATTTAGCATTAACCAGGCAATACCTAGTGAGCGAGAAATTTGTCCTTGCATAAACCCTCCCTTAATGTTCGGTTCAACCTACGAGTTTTTTTGTAGATTTCACACACAGGGACTCGTCGTCGCTCGTGCGCTGCATGGATAATATATAATGAAATGGCGGTTTCGAGAAACTGCCGACGAACAGTTTCAACGAACTATCCGCGAACGGTTTCAAGAAACTGTCGGTGAACGGTTTCGATAAATTGTCGACAAACGGTTTTGGTAAACTGTCAATTAAGAGTTTAGGTAACTGTCAATGAACAGTTTAGAGAGACTGTCGACGACGAACAGTTTCGATAAACTGTCGACGAACAGTTTTGATCACTAGCAAAATGGAAGGAAATATGTTATGGGGCTGGCACCACGCCTATTAAACCCATTTTCTAAATAAAGTGTTACTGTGGTGAAGGCAAACAATTTGCTGACTAACACTAGCAAGAAACTGACTCAAAACTTGCAAGCTACTAACAAGAAGCTGACATACTGCGTGAGATACTGACACGAACTGCAAGAAACTAACAAGACACTAGCAATAAATTATCAAATATGAAAGAAGGAAGGGTATGGACGATACAAAAAAATATATTATATTATAATATATATTTTCACCCTTTCTTAAATAAATTCCGGCCTTGATAAGGACGAACAATTTGCCGACAGATAAACTGCAAGAAACTACCATGAAACTAGCAAGAAAAGCATTAAACTATCACGAACTAACATGAAAATAGCAAAAACTAGCACGAAATTAGCAACACATGAAACTAGAAAGAAACTAACACCAATTTAATATTTTAATAGTTTCGTGATACTTTCTTCCCAGTTCCGTGCTAAAATTTCATTGTTTTCGGGATAGTTTCTTGGTAATTTCGTGTTAATATTTTGCTAAACTAAGAAAACCTAAGAGAAAACTAGAAAAATACTAAAACGAAGCTAGCAAGAAACTAACGCGGAACTAGCCAGTAAGAGACACGAAGGAAACTAGCAAAACAGAAAGAAAAAATATTTGGTGCTGTCACAACAAAACCTATTTAAACCCGTTCTAAAAAAAGTGTGATTTTTGTAAAGGCCAACAAATTTGCATACTGTTACACTAGCAAGAAACTGGCACAATTAGCTAGTATAAGACATAAGAAACAACATTGTTTTCTTTTAATAATTATGCTTTTCACGCCTTTCCGAGTGTGGGAAAATGACATCCAGTTTTTGCATACGCCAAAGTTCTCATGATTTTTTTGAGACAAGGTGTAAATGGTTCAGTTTGTGCTTTTCAGTTGGACAATTGCTGATCCTAATTGAATTTCACCCAGTTAATTATCTGGGAGCTTGGTTCGGCCAGGCTTCGACTGGCCACATTGACATTGTGCCATGGCACAGGGGCCCCTTCGGCTGGTGCCCCTGTCGTATTTCTTCCTCTCCCTAAAGAAAAATGAATGTCCTGTTTCAGGAATATGAAAATAAAAATAAAAAATAGAGGCATGCCTTGAAGTGAAAAATGTGTTCCGAAGTCAGAAATGACAGTAGAAGGCCCATCAGGACCTGCACAGTAACGGTGCTTCCTATAGATTTCTTAGCCAAATTTGGAGGTGCCATTTACTTGATCAAAGGAAGTTTCTGTTAAAGCACACTAGCGGAGTCGCTCGCTTCGCTCGCTCATTCCGCGTCATCTCGCTACGCTCGAGGAGCTTTCATGCTGCAACTCTTATGCTGCTGACAGACATTCCACGTCTAAACGATCAAGCAAATGGTCAGATGGCAGTACAAGTTTTTAGTAACGCTTCCCTGCATAAACAAATGATAACCATAAATCATTCCAACAGTCTGGCCAGCCGAGAGCTACGTGCGCATCGATCCTTGCTTCCAGTAATTTCTTTGATTCCAAGAGCATCACGAACTCATGTGCTGATTATTTCGACGCAAACTAATTGTAATTATTGCTCACAGTTTGTCCATCACTTTATGTGGGTTTACTTGTGTTACTTATTTTAAGAATATTGTTCTTTACGTCCGGCTCAGTATCGATTTTTCCATGGACGTCTTATCACTTCACTATCTGACGATCCCTCACTTGGAGAAATATCTGCAGAACGTCAGATGTAATCTCTTACGAAGGTGAGAGATGAAAGATTGATAGAGCAAAGCGAGACACACATTGAAAAAGTTTAGTTTACGTGGAAATCGCTCACTTTAGCTCGTGCAGTCGACGCACCTCCGTGCTTCAGAAACAAATGTTTGAAACCCTTTTAAAACCAGGTCTACGGATATGTTTTTTCCATGCATCAAGTCAGTTAATACAAAACCGCTTTTCAGATGTATATGTGGTGTGATGCAAAATACGTCGTCCTTTTCGGCTCATTCGCCCGCGTCTCGCTGCGCTCCAGTCATCTCTCTTTGCTCGAGGAGGTTTTCATGACCAAACTATGACGTCATGAACAAACATGAAGAGGGTTAAAAAAAAGAACTTTGACGTTACTTTTTCAGGGTTTTTCGCATATTTGAGGGTGATGATATCAAGTTACAGCGATGAAAATAGGCCTATATCTTGCGCAATTGAATTATCTTTCGTTTGGTCCTACTCTCATCTTTGTAGGTGCTTTGGTTCCGGAGGAGTAGAGGTATAAACGCACAAACACACAAACAAACACACTCACACGCACGTCATACGTCCTTAATGATGTAGATGACACTCCTGTCATTCCCCCAAAGACACAGGCGCCCTTTCGGGGCCAGTCCAACTGCATTCGACTCAATAACTTGAATGATAAAAAATATGACACCACCACAGCCTAGGTGTATTGTTGATAGCAGCTGTAGTTTTTTACTTCAGGGGTTTATTTTTGAGAAAATTTCAAAGAACAATATCAATAAACTGTCAAAGAATAGTTTTGAGAACTGTCAACGAACAGTTTAGAGAAACTGTCAACGAACAATTTCGATAAACTGTCAACAAACAGTTTCGATAACCCGTTGACAAACAGTTTTGAATAACATTTGAATAACAGTCAACGAAGTGAAACCATCCAGAAGTAGAACAATCCATATCTGTAGCGACCAAAGGGGGTGATATCATACAAAAACCCAATAATGGTAAAGGGACTATCATGTTTTTGCCATAGAAAGTAGTCATATCAGAGCCAAAATGGCTGCCACCAAGTTTTCCAGCCCAACCCTGATCACTCAATCTTAACTGATATGTCGTGTTGTCAGCTGAACGTGAGTGATCACGGTTCGGACCACAAGCTTGGTGGCAGCCATTTTGGCACTACTTTCTATGGCAAAAAAAAATTGATGAGCTCCTTTACCCTTATGGGATTTGTGTAGGATTAAATTTTACGCTTACGCACCGTTATCATCACTGGAACTCACGTTGAACGTCTTTATTGATAACTTGTTTCACGTTCGAAGTTATTATTTGTACCACTCCATTGTCCAGAACGATATGAGAAGCATTTTAGTATCAAGGTAAATAGCCCAGGCCATTACCGGAAGTTGACTGGGATAGCAAAAACTGAAAAGCTTCTCACATCGCTCTACACAATGAAGTAGTACAAGTAATGACTTAAAACGTGAGACATGGTAACAATAAAGACGGTTAGTGCGAGTTCCAGTGATGATAATATTGATTTAGCATTTTTGTACGGAGAGACGAGACATCTATTGGCGGCTAGTGACGGTTTTCAAAATAATAATTTTAATTTTTACGTTGATTTCGGTGGCAAATTTTTATTATCTATAAAAGCTTTTTTTTTTAAATAGTTTTTAAAAAGATCACTTAGCCAGTTAAGATTTCTCTGTGGTGGCAAAAAAAAAAAAAAGGTGACAAGTTCGTGGGCAATTTGTACGGTCGGTGTCGCCCTCAGTTGACAGAAAGCGGCAACGAACAAATCTATCGCGTAAGTAGAGTTTTCGGCGGCCATATTACCCACCCCTAATCACGTATGTTATTTTTCATCCAAGCTCCAGCCGGTAATGTAGTAGAGCCCTGGTATAGTACTCTATATCCATGCAGGCGCACGCCAGCAACAACGAGTCCATGTGATTTCACACGCAATAAATAAAGCGTGCCGTACCAAACTACAATCGAACTACCCACCTGCCGAACTGAACGTATGAAATATACGTAATAATTTTGGTGTGGTGCACCGAACTTGACTGAAGAATAGTACTGAAAAATCGTGTCTTATGTGTTTGACTACGTGTTTTGATAATTCTCGTCAATTCCAAGTTAACTGGCTTAAAAATTCACCAATGTAAAACACGCCTTACTCGATGAAAACGTTAAACACGAGTGTTTGTTTACACATTGCGCATAAAATACGCAATCTGCAATGTTTATCAAGCAATAAAAGATACGAATAAGATGCCAAATCAAGTTAAACATCTTAATATCCATAAAAACATAAAAATTCAAAAGCACGTGAATAAAAATAAACAAAATGGGCCCAAGGCAGCTTTTCAGTAGGGAGCCTGACCTATTGCCTGCTAGCGCAGGTTTAAAGTTTTGTTTTTAAGCTGCGTTAGGTCCGTTGATTTTATTACTTTTATTCATGTGCTTTGAGTTTTCAGGTTTTTATGGATATTAAAGTATTAACGTAACTTTCGGTCCTTAGCCGAATCTGGAAGCGGTTTGCGGATCTGGTCAAACCCCTGGAAAGGGGATCTTGGCAAAGTCCGTGCCAGGACTGCTGGCTAGGGTAGCGTGAGAGGCTACCATGCTCCTTCAGCAGCTATGGGAATATTCTGGCCAATTCTGGACAATCTTTCCGGCCCTTACGATGATCGAAGGTTTCTTGGTCAAATCCCTGGGTTGACTCCTCCCTTTACTAGATATTTCTTCTTCTCTAAAAGTATGGTAATGTTCAAAATTGAGCCGGTTCAGCCATACAAGCGTTAAGTTGCTTCGGCTGATTTAAGGCTCAAAGAAATAAATAAAAAAAAAACCCGCACTATCTTTTATTGCTTGATAACGAAACGGGGATGCTTCGAAACGTTGGAAAAATTGTGTAATTATTACCCGGCTTTTTATTTTTTTTATTGTGTGTACATTACTCGATAATTTAAACTCAACAAATGAACCCATCTATTATTCCTTCTTTATTCCATTTTTTAAAATTAAGACCCCAAGTTTGATCTACACTGTACTAAAAACTCCCGTAATAAAACACTATGTAGCCGTTTCTTCCCCTTTTTAATGGTTAGTGGTTTTTTGTCAGTTGCAGTGGTTTTCATTTTATTTATTTATCGAATGATGAGTACGGCAGTAAGGTTTCACGTGGCCTGAACACTGCAGCTCCATTGTGGTATCTGAAATCTCACTGGAAAGCTTATTTGTGTTCTTTTCCTGTTTTGTCTTAGGTTCAGCAACTATCCTAAACCTCAAACAACGAGCTCATTTTTGTTTTTTTGATTTGCAACGTCTGAAATGGAATACCTGCCTCCAAAACGGATGAAAATAAGGGTGATGGAATGGGGCTTGGGTAGGAGAGGAGAAAGAAATGTAAAAGGACCACGAGGTGTTCCTGGAATTTAGGAGGAGGGAGCCGGAAAACAAAGGTGTAAGAATACGGCCTTGCTCCAGTTTGGCCCGGCATGGTTCGATACGGTACGGTTGAGGCACAATGCTTTGCATTACAGCGTGTGAAATCAGAATGACTCACGTTGCCCGACATGAACATCCTGTATGAGAAATGATTTTTTTTAAAAAAAGGTAAAGTGTCCTACCTGTTGATTTTGTGGCGGAGCCCAACCATGATCCTC
>JAHWFP010221348.1:0-11437 GCA_023313725.1 Lithobius niger
ATTCAATTCAATTCAATTTATTGAAGAGCGGTAGCCACACTAGTCTTCTGCTCTACGTCAAAACGAACCAAACCAAAACAAACACATCAAAATAGATCAAAACAATGTATTCAGACAAAAATACTGAAACGATAAGTGTATAACACTTCAGCATGCTATAATTTACTGTCAGATGACAACAGTAAGTACCTCCTCTGCATAGTGGATTACGACACCAAGTGTGTGTAGCTAATTCTAATTTACTAGGTTCACTACGGCGAAAACAGCGACAACCAAGTTTCTTTAAGTGGTAGTAGCTGACACTGGCCCTCTGGACTTTATCATCTCTAACAACAGAGTGTCATTCACTGAGAAGATGTTCGAAGAAATGCTACGAGTCCCGGAGTCCATCATAACAGAACTACAGCTTATCATCCGCAGGCTAACGCTACCGAACGCGTAAACAGGACGATGGAAAGTGTGTTTGCTAGCTTTTGCCCACAAAAATCAGGGATTGGGTCCACTTTTCCCAGCTTTACACTATGCCATGAGGATGACTGCATGCAAGCCTCGGAGAAGCACCATACTAGCTATGTCATGATGAGATTCCAGAAACCCGTTGCATACCCTAAGTCTTACTGCCAACCAGTCGTTCAGGAGAACGTGGAGCAAAACCATGAGGCCATGGTGAAAACTCATGACTTCGTTCGAGCGCACTTGGCAGAAGCAGTGAGGATGGCTAAAATAGCCCGTGACAAGAAACACGAACCTGTGGAATTTCAAAAGCAGTAGCTTGTGAAAATCTAGAATCACCCCAGATCAAACGCACTGGCAGGATTCTCTGCAACGATGGCGGTGACGTACAAGGCACCTTAAGGAATAGGTCGGTTATCACGTACCAGATTGTCACAACCAATAATGCAACAGATTTAAGGACAATAAACGTTGCTGACATGAAACTGTACTTCCATCGATGCACCGTTGACAAGCATGGGCATATTCAGGATGATCTAATTGACGAATCTTACCCCAGGGAAGAAGAAACTGTTGAGCAAGAACGTCAATGTCAGTGACAGCTGAGGACCAGGAAACTTCATCGAGGTCGACCACCAAAGAAGATGTAGCAGGTACCAAAGGGGTTGAGGGTGGAGCAGGTGACTAGACGAGCGATGAAGAAAGCAGCACCACAGAAAATAACGTAGTGTCTGCCGGCACCAGACCAAAGCGTCAGGCTAAACAACCTGCAGCCTGGAAGAGAAACTACATTTTGGCACTTATGAGAAGTAGGAGATAGAAAATTTATCTTTGAATTTTGTAATTAGTCACTTTGGAAATGTGTACTTTGTACTCACGAATTTTAATGATTCTATATTTTTGACGGATTGGCTCGGACATTTTACAGGAACCCAGTCATGGTTGCCTTCCCCAAGGATGTTATCATAAACCCTTTCCATGCCTCTCTTGCAATGCCTGCAGATAGATCCCGTTTCTCTGCAGAACCGCTAAGGCTACGTTTGACGACGAGAGAGAGAGAGGCATAGAGTACTGCAGCCTCTTCGCGTGTTGATGCCCCAAATCCGATTAAATCACATCATTAAGTGTTACCTCCCAGTTCTTTCACTTCCTCATGTCCGAACATCCGGGAGCCGCCATTGGACATGACAAGTATCTTAGTATCTTCCATTAATTTCTTTTAAGCTTACCTCTTTATCCAACTTTTTGACGAGAGTGAGATTTTTGGTTCCAGGAATAATTTCAACAGCAGCGTCATCTTGTGATAAACGCAATTCAATGGTTCCGTTTTCAGATGGATCACCGATGATATTTAACACTCCGATCACGGAACCTAAACAAATACAACATATTATGTCACAAAAATCGTAGAATAAACAAAGAAAAATAAAAGAAAATTGAAAGAACAGTTACACACAATAAAAGAAACTTCAACCACGAGGGCGAGAAATTGCTACAATAGTCCAAACAAGAAGCAACATGAAGGAATAAATTGCATAAATCGCTATAATTGGCATAAACAAACAGATATTGATTTTTATAGATATGTGATGAATTGTAAAAAATTACATCCAAGCACTGTATGGATAAACGCAAATGGTAACTTTGCAATTTAGCTCTATTTTCAAAGAAAAAAAACATTAACTGAACAAAAAACGGCTTTGCCGTTTAGAAAAAAAAACATTAGAGCTCGTATTTCCATACTCACAGCTGTGAAGGTACACGAGTAAAAACGGATTAGAGTTCACTCGAATGCAACGAACTATAATTTGAACTCCAATTCCAGGGAACAAAGAATGGTTTTATTCATTGGTTATGTCAGTCGTCTGTTTGTACGTGTCAAATGGCGACTTTTATGTGCCTATGAACTTGTTAGCACAGAGTTTTACTTTTATTAATTTTTTTAATCTTTTCACAGTTGAGCCAGGTTGTAAAGCTATTCTTTCAGTGGAGAGATATGGTCCGGGGTTTTCGTTTTCCCTGGGTGAAAAAACCCTGGGATTGCAAAAAGATAAGCTATGGTCAGGGGGAAAACTGAAGGGGAGGGAAAAGTCGAGGTGGTTGAACCCCGAGGGTTTTGTGCTGAACCCCCCGAGAAAGTATAGAGTAGAAACCTCTAGGGAAAATATTCCACCCTCTAATATCCCAGGGGAAAATGATGTAGTGAGTTATGCATTCGAGGGTGTTTTAACCGAAACCCCAGGGGTTCCTTCCCCTCGACTTGCACAAGAGCATATCTCACCACTTTCAACTTTTCAAAATCCCTGGGGATTTCCCCCAAACCCCCAGGATTCGACCACCTCGGGTTTCGCTTCTCCTGGGTTAATTAACCCCTTACCATACCTCTCCACCGTTTGAAATATATGTAAGGTACCTTGTGTTTTTATCCGTCTAGTGTGTAGCGTTTGTATGCAGGTTTTTAAAAGTGTGAAACAATAGCCAAACGGAAACAGAAACTTTTACCCACCCTACATTTGGTTGTAGAAAGAAGCATTCCTTACTGACGTACACTTTGTCGCAGTGGCAAGAATTCTTTAAACACTGGCGAATCGGTCTGTCATCTAAAGTTGCATGCAGTTAACATACAGCCTTTAGTTCCTTACCAGGAATGGCATAGAGGAGGTATCTCCAAGATAGTTCTCCCCAATGTTCTTTCAGACTTTCCTGAGTCACGACGCCAATAGGCGAGTTGTAGAATGCGCGACCGTTGTTACTTGGTGAAAAACATGCGTTAAGATTTATGCCACGTAGATTTTTACCTAACAAATAGCCTATGCGTGAAAAATATTATTGCACTGTAATTAATGCAGGCAGTTTGGAACCAGTAGTATTTCAACGACCTTGACGTGAGGAAGGACTTTTGTTACTCAAACCAAGTGCCAACTGGGCAGAAATTGCATTCCTTGCCTCCCGACTCTACACCAGTTCTCGCGCTTGCTGATAAGTTGCACCTCTTAACATTGCTTTGCTAAAATACGATTTTAGCGATGTTAAATAAACTAGCTTGGCTCCAGGATGCGATATTTGAAGCTTCTCTCCCATATGATCTTGTGACAAGGTGGAACACGAAACAAGAGTTACGCACCCGCCCATACTTGACTAAGGAGTGAGAATGAAGTAGGCCTAATACTGTACTACATTGACCTATGGTACCGATTTATAGTAACAGGGCATTATTTGGTAACAGGTGGTCATTATGGCTGAATGGTGGCAGAGCTCAGCCTAGTTGCCTGATAGGTCAATGACAGGAAAGGGGACACTGGCAAAGTCTCTGTCAATCTGTGTCGGCCAGGATAGTGTGAGAGACCTCGAAGGAACTATGTGTGGTTGTAGGTTTCCCAGTTCACATTCCAGAGTTGGCCTTGTTCTTTCAAAAACGTCTAAGTAGAATTTTCAGCCCGTGTACCTGTAAACCTGGGTGGCCGGATGATTTACAGCCCGAAAACCCAGGGTTTGGCAGAGATCAAAACCCGGGATTTTCGGGTTTAAAGTGATAGTGAAATTCATGGAGGATCCATTTCGCCTTCTTCATGGAGCGTTTTCGTTCATTTTCGTTCCATTATTTTCGCATTTTCGTTTTGTTATGGAGAGATTAAAGGCAAGTGATATGCGGGTGAAGCAACACTGTGCCTGCATGGCCACTGGCTGGTGATGGGACTGAAATAGCATTCAGTTGCATTCCCACAAACAGCATTCCCTCATTGTCATAGCAACCAGTGTTGCTGTTTATCTCCTGTTCGGTCTGCGGTCTGTATCCAGTTCAGCTTATGCACGGGTTCGTTATGCGAACATGAACCTTTGGTCATTTACTGAATTGATGCACGTTATTTTTAAAAGAAAGGATTTGTTTAAGTTTAAGAAATTTTAAAAAATGTAGTGTAAAAAGTTAAAAATATGTTATAGTTTATTTCAATCTTACTTAATGTAAAATTCGCAATTTGTAAGGTGATACCTATGAACTCGCGCTACTTCTTCAATGTACAATGTTGAATTTTGTGAAAAACCTGGGTACCCAGAAAAATCCTAGTTTATATTTTATTTATGAAACCTGGAAAACCCGGTTTGGCATTTAGCCAGGTCTTTGGAAACTCTACTAGTAAGGGTTTCCAAAAACCCAATATCTTGCAGAAGAAGTTAATTGTACTAGGAAGGTAACGGCTCTTTTGCCTGTCATAATCGACACGAGCTCGAGGTGACGAAAAAATAAACCCTTAAGATTTAATACAATATGATGCATGCGGGACGAATAAATATACAACTTTCATAGGGTCAACCCACTTAATGATGAGGGGAACAGCGATTTCATACAACATTTTCATCAGTAAGACTGGAAAAGTGCTGATGTCAGTGGTGCGAATCAACACGGAATAGTGGCACGCCAATGACGTAAATCACGTAGGCTTTCAAGAGAAATTAGGGTTTTCTCGGGAAAATCTCGCAATCTGTGTGCTCTTTCACGCAGCAGTCAATGGGTTGACCCTACCTAAGCAGTATACTCAATGCTCTCTGCATTTCACACCACGATGATATAGCTCACAACTGGTTGAAACTTTAGTAGAGCAATTTTCACGTTAGTGTCAGTGTGGAAGAGACGAGAAGAGGACAGAAGAAGAAGTGACCAAGTAAGCGGCGGGCAATTGGAGACCATAGAAGAAGAGCTTTCGGAAGGAGCGGCCGTAAGAAGCACTCAAAGATGTGGTTTGGCCGTAAAAATGGCAGGATATTTCTCGTCGACGGCTTGTTGTTTCGAGTAAAGTGCTGCCAGGTTTATTTCCCACTGTGATTTGTGCTTTGAGTTTAAATCACCGATTTCGGGAGGAAAAAGAGCAAACCCAACGCGTTTTCCCTTCCTGTACCGAAAAGTTGAAGGCCATAAAAATAAAATTTGTGTCTTCTTATAGCGGAGGAGCGGGAGAATTATGTGGAGGGGAAGGAGGAGGGGTGATGGGGGTTTCACCGCAAGTTACAGCGCTCCCTCTAGCAGTTTGCTTCAGACGCTATATCTGTTTCTCATTCTCGTTCTCTGAACTAAAACTGAGATTTTTTTGGACCCTCGAAAAATAAAGAGAAAAAAACAGTACGAAAGAAAAATGGATAGAATGACACAGACCCCCTCAATTCTTTTTTTTTTTTTTTAGTATTTTTAAATCTTTTACGCCGCTTGTGTACGGCTTGTTACAGGAAGACATAAATATAATATATAAAAGAAGAGCAAGCTACAAAAAGAAAGTTTTAAAAGAAGGAGATTGGAAAAACGAAAAAGAAATATCATAAAAATGGAATTTGTTCTGACCTACTGGTAACAGTTCATTGGCCGTAAAGGATTCCCTGGAAGTGCCTGTCGAAAGGGAACACGGGATGTCTGAAAAATAAAAGAAATGAAAACGTTAGACAGGTAATCTTTTTCTCAAACAATAAAGAATAAAACTGTTGACAGAAGCATGTTTTAACGAGGTTATCGGTCTTTTTTTTTTTTTTATTTGGGATGTAAACCAAAAGCCAGAACGCCACAGAAAATTGTGCCTACAGGGAAAAAAAAAAGATTGCTTAACCTGAAAGGTCTATCGATTGTGTAATTTTCAATATTGAAACGAGCGAGCAGAATGAAAATTCAACCAGCGCCAATCAAATACGTAATGAAACGGTAAAATGCACAAAATTGATTTTCAAACATCGGCAACCAATGATTGTCCATGTTTTGGTTACAACAGTCGTTATTAGCAAATTTATGATGCATTTATCAGTAATGTGGTTTCAAAGATTATCAAAGTAACTGAATCTGTTCTACTTTCCGTATTTTCATTCAACTTTTAAAGGAAAAGAAAGCTCAACTAGGGATTTGGGTCAATGAAAAACAAATATAAATAAAATGTAAAATAAAAATATGTATTCAAACTAAAATTTATAAGGTCAAATGAGCTTATTTACATAAAAAGACACTGGAGCCAAAAGCACATGTGATAAAAAGAATAAAACACTAATATTTCGATACCATAATACGTACTTAACTATTTGAAGCATTTTTAGCTTTGTTATTTTGGGTTTAGTGCCACCATGTACATGCTTTGGCGCTGCCTGTTAGGCCGCATTTACGCAACGACTCGCCTTTGCATTCTCGCAGCTAGAATTTGATCGCGATGGCAAAGGTGTCGTTTCCATGGTAAAAACGCTATTTGGATTAGCTAAAGCCGACGTCGTTTGAGTAAATACTTTAAGTCTTATATTCCGTGACAATAAGATAAAGAATTCCTCCTGACGAAATTTTCACAGTCGCTTCTGAACTCGCATTATTCAGGGTTTTCATTGCGAGTCGACATTGCTAAAACCGCCGCCATGTTGGAATTTCAGATGATTTCCAGCTTCTAGCTGCGAGAATGCAAAGGCGAGTCGTTGCATAAATGCGCCCTTAGACGAAATTTAAAGTGTTTTATTTTATTTTTATTCTGATGAAGATACCGCGTGTACACACCATGGTATCGAAATATTAGTGTTTTATTCTTTTTATAGGATGTAATTTTGGCTCCAGTGCCTTTTTATGAACAGTACCAGTACTGCACAAAACCATTCCTGAGCCTATTTACATTTGAATATTAAAATAAGAGACCTTTTTTTAAAACACTTCGAAATACAAAAAAGAAAAAAACCTCTTGAAATGTGTTCCATACAATCTTTTATACAATACTGAGGAAAAAATCGATATTTTCCATTTTTGATATTATTGATTGTCACTATAGATGCAGCTGTCAAGCAATCTGTACCCGAAAGTTTTTTAATACATTCTAAAAAATTACAAACATTTCGAACCCAAAAGTGAAAAATATAACACCTGACAAATTTAAGATTTGTTGAAACGGTCGTTAAATTCACACAGTTGCGGGTCAATGGAATCTATATGGTAAGAAATGGTATCAAAAATGGAAAAACATAGAATTTTCGACATTTGAAATCATACGATGTGCGAAATAAGGTCCCTAGGAAAGGGAAAGAATTGCCTAATGAAAGGTAATTAAATATTGCTTCTAGTAGGCCTATTATCGTCAATATAACTTAAGGTTGGTTGAACAAAACCATTCAGGGAAATAAATCAGAACGTAAATTGGCTGCAAAAGAAAAATCACATGTAAAACGACGATTTATCATGCGTCATGTATAGTATAAGCGAGACGGAAAGCAATGGGCTCGAAATTGATTAAACAAATACGGATGCAAACCTATTTACGTTGCCTTTTGGACTTATATGTCAGACTGCCTGAGCGGGGAATAGACCCCACGACCTTTGAAATCAAAGGTCGAGGTCCTACCGCTGAGCCATACTGACACGAATATGGAAAAGTGTATGTTTACATGTATATGTGTGCGTATTATATGCTGCCTATGGACGTTTCTTTTTTGGCCGTGTCAGTATGGCTCAGCGGTAGGACCTCGGCCTTTGATTTCAAAGGTCGTGGATTCGATTCCACGCGCAGGCAGTCTGACATATAAGTCCAAAAGGCAACGTAAATAGGTTTGCATCCGTATTTATTTAACATATGTAGTATCAGCAACACGATACACAGATGTGAAATTTGTTAGCCTCAACTGCATAGACGTACGGTAAAGGTAAACCTGTGTTTCAAAAAGTGGTAAAATAATCGCGTTTCTGAAGCACGGAAGTGCACGGAATGAGTGAGCATAACGAGCGATTTCTGTATACAGTAAACGTCAATGTAAACCAGATCCTTTTTACTGTACTGCAAACATTCTGAGAAATGAGATTAACGAATTTGCGGGGAGGGGGGATGTGGTTCAAAGGCGCACCGACAGCGAGGTCTATAACGTCAACCTCAGTCACAATGCAGTGGCCCGGGTTGACGCATAGTGTATTGAAATGTTAAATTCCGTTGAAGGAAATTCAACGTACTGATAGGCTCACTTTCGAAAAAAATAACCAATCACCGACACCAATCCCATAAAATCGACCAATAACGGTTCGGTACGTCCTTAACCGCAAAGAATATCATACTGATTTAGTTGTTGATGTTATTTGTTTGTGAATGTGCGAACAGAAAGTAAAGGCTGAGATGGAAGATTTTTAGACAAACTTCGCAATTTGAATTAGGCAAATTTACGCTCCATAACCTGAAGCAAAGTTAGGGTGTTTTTATTTACGGTAACCGTACAAATAAAAAAAATATATAAAAACAGCCAACTGGTTCAACAAGGAAGACACATAATTTTAAAGATGCACTGTTTTGGCGTGGCAAACACCCACCAATTTTCCCAATATACAAAATGCGCCTTAGAATTTGGCCAGTTTTTTTTTTTAATTTTGTGTACCTTTCTTCCTGTGCGTCAGTGCTTTATTCATTTGCATCAGGCGAATACTAGTCTGCTGTAGAGCCGCGGCAAGTGACGTCATATTGGCCACAAGAGAGATAGCTGCAAGGGGCACTAGATTGAAATGGAGGGATAAACAACGGCGCTTCTAGTCAAGGCAGTGCTTTGAGAGCGGATTTCATAGGTTTATAAAATCGTTGTTTACTCCAATCCATTACGCTGCGAGGTTGTAATCGGAAAATAAAGATTCGACTTGCTTAAAAATGTCAGCAACTGCCAACAAATCGACAAAAATCGCGCGTTATGGGCCTAAAAAATCCACTCTTAACAGCATTGTCTTCAGTAAGACGCCCTTCTTTTCGTCCTCCAGTGCACCTTGCAGCTAACCCAGTTACTGGCTCCACCATAGAGTTGTATACAATAATACTACGTCATGTCACTGCCCTATATTAAACTTTCGTAAGACATCTACTTAAATCTGGCCGAATCAAAGCCGACAGTCAGATTTACCAGGATTTTATTTAACTTAACTATTTAAAGATTAGTGGCTAAATAAAACTGTTTATTCCAATTTTTAGATTTTCAAGTAGCATAGAAAAAAGTGCCACAATTGGTTTGCTTTATTAAGAATGAGCAAAACAATTCCAAAAAAATGCAGCAGAAAATTATACAAACGCTACAAATCCAAAATCTTTGTGAGACCACTCTAAATTTCCTCTTAATTATCAGTTAAGTAATTACGGTACTCTTTATGCTCTCCCTAAAATGGTATTTATAATTTTAAGCTATTCAGTTAAAATGTACAAAAACAATGCCCCAAATGGTTTGTTAAAAAAAAAGAAAACCAATAAAATCACCCTAAAATATATATAACAGACAGCTACAAACAATTTTAATTTTAAAAAACATTGAGCAATTTGCAGTAAATTAATCCGAACTGACTTTTAATGATAAAACGGACGAATGTGATGTGCTAGATTTCAACAAGAGAGCTAAAAACAACTTAAATTATAATTATGTTTCATTGGGGCTAAGAGAAGAGAAATTGCGGTGTGATAATTTTCAACCTACACCATGATAAATGTTACACAAATTTTGCACACTGACACTGCAACTGCTGAGTAATACCGTTTGTTTTGAGAAGACTGGATATATTGTGAAATAGAGAAATTAAACAAAATTTAACCATATATGGCAAGTGTACGAATAGCTAATTTGAATAATACCAGCTATTATTCCGGCCATTACACAGGAGCTTACCGTTATTAAGACCGAATCATGATGTAATACCTCAATCTTTAACCAGGCGGTATTTTGGGGAAAAATAATTACGTACGAAGACGAGAAAGTTGAATGTCTTAAAGCATAGTTGTTCATAAGGAGTTTTTTCTAATCTATAGAACTAGAATAACTGTACTATTTATGTGTTTGTCTAATTCCGCTTATTATTAGCTAGACTCGGCCAATTGTTTTTTAAGTTCGGAATAACCCAAAAGACCTGAATTGAAGGATTCATGAGAATCGCTTTTGCCATAAGTCCTTGTATTTAATTTTTATAGGCATTTAATGTAAATTGTTTGAATAAACAGTGAACGAGTTAATTTGCAATGCAATTAATCATCAAAGAAGACAAAATGCCAATGTTAAAAGAAAAAATTCAGCGGGAAAAAAACTAGTATGCAACACAAGTCGGTTGTGATTCTGAGTTCATTGGTTCGAGTTCCAGCCATCCTATCTCAGTGAGATATAATAAATGCTTGCCGCATCTGAGCTGTTTTTAGTGTATGATTTAGCTGTTGTGATATTGTGTTTATTTTTCTCCTGAGAAAAAAAGTAAATATGACTGCTCCGACTGGGATTCAAGTCACGACGGCCCCTTAATGGGTCTAGCGTGCGGTGAGAGAGCTCAGCCTGGTTGCTGGAGGTTTGCGGATCTGGTCGAACCCTTGGTAAGAGGGCCTTGGCAAAGTCCCCGCCAGACTGCCGGCCAGGGTAGCGTGAGAGGCTACCAAGCTCCTTCAGCGGCTGTGGGATGTATTCTGGCTAATTCTGGACAATCTTTCGGCCTCGACGATGATCGGAGGTTTCCCGGATCGGATCCCCGGGCTGGCACCTCCCTTTACCAGCTATTTCTTCTTCTCTAAAAATCTGGTAATGTTCAAAATTGAGCAGGTTCAGCCATACAAGCATTAATTGCTTCGGCTGACTTAAGGCTCGTCAAAATTTCTTTAAATTCTATTTTTATATTTTCTTTTTTTTCCTACCGTATTATTACTGGGAAAGTTCTGTGTTTGAGTCCTGGTTAGTTCAGTTGTATTTTTTTCTTGCTTAAAATAAGGGTATTTTTTCATGCTAGCTCCTGCTTCCTTAGCAGAAACCTTTCACCTTGTAATTTATTGTTTATTTATTCCTTATCAAGGTGGTGACATAACGGTAGATGCATATTGTAGCACAAAAATTTGCCGACTTGGGTGTAGTAATCCGACATGGAGAAGCAAGTTCCTTCATACTATCCAACTGTACGTTCCTAACTGAACACTTCATAAGTTTCAGGGGCTGCTAACTGCACAAAGTTTTTGATAAAAAATATAGCCTATAAAAGTGCACATGTAAAACAATGAAACACGAC
>JAHWFP010221362.1:2000-14291 GCA_023313725.1 Lithobius niger
CGTGGAACTCGTTACACTGTTATGTTGAACTCATTACACTGTTACATAGAGCTTGTTACACTGTTAGATGGAGCTCATTGCACTATTTCATGGAACTCGTTACACTGTTACATGGAGCTTGTTACACTGTTACGTGGAATTGTTATACTGTTACATGGAGCTCGTTACACTGCTACGCAGAACTCGTTACACTGTTACATGGGCTCATTATACTGTTATGCGGAACTTGTTACACTGTTACATGGACTCATTATACTGTTATGTGGAACTTGTTACACTGTTACTTTGAACTCATTACACTGTTACATGGAGCTTGTTACACTGTTAGATGGAGGCCGTTACACTATTTCATGGAACTCGTTACGCTATTACATGGAGCTTGTTACACTGTTATGTGGAATTGTTATGTCGTTACATGGAACTCGTTACAATGTTACATGGAACTTGTTGCACTGTTACATAGAGCTCATTGCACTGTTCATGGAACTCATTACACTATTACATGGATCGTTACACTATTATGCGAAACTTGTTACACTGTTACAAGGAACTCGTTCCACTGTTCCATGAAACTCGTTATGCTGTTACGTACACTGTTACACTGTTGTTGTTACGCTGTTAAATGGAGCTCACTGCACTGTTACATGGAACTCCTTACTCTGTTATATGGCACTTGTTACACTGTAGCATGGGACTCGTTGCCCTTTTACGTAGAACTCGTTACACTGTTACATGGAACTCATTACACTGTTATATGGAGCTTGTCACGCTGTTACATGGAACTCGTGACACTGTTATATAGAACTCATTACACTGTTACATGTGTTATAGGTTTATTTCTGTGTGAAACCCATATTATGTCAGAATGGCTTATACTAAATGCACATACGTATACACTGTAAAATAAAGACTCATAGACACCAAATAGATTACTGGGTTGTTTAATTCAGCAACTGGCATACAGCAATCTAATCTGAAATGGCTCTTACTTATTTAGATACGCCTTAATAGATTGCTTATGCTTATTACGGTATTCAAGATTGAAGTCAGCACTACTATTCATAATCTAATAACAACAATTAAGCTTCAATAACGGTCAATGGTGATACGCTATTGCTTATCACTTATTCACCTATGATTCCCGCTAATATACTACAATACATCAATGATAGTTATATCACAACTCGATACAATTACTTAGCTGTAATCCTTCGGCCTCCCGATCCGTCCAGACCCGGCTAAACCCTTGCACCTTTCCGTCGCGAGCCAAGTAGGAGGAGACGACCTGATGCAACTTACAATGGGTGATCACTGATCCTATTCTTTCCTCGGCTTTGCTTATATAGACTCGGTCCCCCTTTGTTCGTTAATAGCCTTTAACTTACGTATGACAGGAATGCCGTCAGTAATTGCTTTTACTCCGGATAATTACAGTGGGAGTGGATCACCTGTCAAAACCAGGATCCACCTGCAAGATTGTTTGCTCTGGTATGTCACTCACTTTAACCCTTCCCTATAATTATCTAAAGTACCCCGACGTTAATAGCTTTTGCTGACCCCAATCTCCACACCTGGGTTGTTGACGCACCTCTCTGAGTTTGGCTTGCCTGGACTTGTTTACATTATTCCTTGCTTTTAATATTTTATATCCTTTAATAAATATCGTGCCTTTTAATGCACTGACTTGATTATTTATATTAACTTTGAATATCTGCATTGATATATGCAGCTCTGTATACTCATATTATAATGTATGTGAATATTAATTTATGCAAATATAATATCATAATACATGGAACTCGTTACACACGTTAAATACAAGTTTCATTACTGCATCACCACACGACGCTTTTGTTGGGTGCTATTTTAGCCTGGAACGTGCTGAAATTGTTGGCGGCAGATGGCTCTTTTAGTTTGAACTACAAAGCCGACTGAGGTAGCTGTACTGGCCGTGGGAAGTTAAGAATCTGCCAGATCCTACCAGTTAGCTTCCAGTCTGTTCTGTGCTAAATAGTAGCTCCATCTAGTGCTAATAATTCCGGCACGTTTTGTCTTCTTCAAGTTGAGCTGCCAATCTATTTTTTTTTTGCGTTAGATGTGCCATTAAGTTTGTGTCTTCTAATTACGAAAGAAAGAATTCTGCATGCTCTTTACTGTCGAGTGTTTGGACAAGTTAGCCTTATCCATGGAGTTTGGACAAGTTTAACCGACTCCTATGCAGTAAGCGAAATTCACCTCAGTCCCCAGTACACCGAGAGCTACGTTGGTAACCAAAACCAGCATTATCTAGACACACGCTAGTGTCACGCCAAGTTAGGCAACAAACATCACAACAAACATCACATCAATTCAATTGTCGAGGTTGTAAACCATTGCAGCGCGACGCCATAGAGTCAGTGTCTTATATCTTGAAGCATAGTTGGGCACATTTCAGGTACTTGGGGGGAAATAATAATGCGGTACAAAGCTTAAAGCTTACAAAGGCTTAGGTGTTGAAATCGAGAGCAATGACCCACCTGACAAAAATTAACTCGTGTAGGAAAGCCAGCTAAGCTGCTTTCAGCTAAAGCTGACCCTCAATAACGTTGAAAATGCTACTAGCCAGCTAGCTATTCCGCTCATCCCTCATGTTAAATCCCATAGGGTGATTATTCATCGATACCGAGATAACGGGAAGGCTTCCAGCTATGACATTGGACGAATGGGTGTAGGACAATACGAACTGCGTACCTTTTATTGTTCGGAGCCTGGGGGCGTAACAGGGATGGCGTGGGAGGGCGCGTAAGTAAGAAAATATTGTTATAACCATTGTTAGTATTGTCGGCATCGTCTCTCATTGGACGGCCAAAGTTCCGACAATGACAACGTGTATACTGACGTGCGTGCCTAGACACACACTAGAGTATCATGATAAATCTAAACAACGTTGCCAAAGAAATTGTATTCACGTCCAATTCACGAAAAATAAACCAACTGTAAAAACAAAGCAAAATAAACAAAGCCAAAAACTGGTAAAGAGGCCAGCAAGTTGAGAGTGGTTCGGCCCTTCAAAGGAGTAATATTAACACACCAAAACTAACTAAATAAAATAAATTACAACAAAATTAAAACCAAACCAAAAACCCATAAAGAGGTGACTAAGTTGAGAATGGTTCGGGCCTACAGGCAAAAGGTAGTAGCAAAGTGTTGAAAACCAATTTCTTGTTGACGTGGCAATTTATTACAAATCTGCACGGTAGTGAAATTGAGTAAATACACAATTTTAAAAAAGGAGTGATATCATATCAAAAACCAATAATGGTAAAAGGGGCCGCCAAGTTCCGAATGGTTCGGCCCTTCAAAGTAGTGATAATATACCAAAACATTCGCCAACTTAATCGCACCGAATAATATTTTGGACGTTAAATGCAAACTTGAACATTGCTACCGAAAGCAGCAATGCTCTAGTTTTCATTTAACGTTCGAACTATTAAGCGGTGCGATTAACTTGACGAATGTTTTGGTGTGTTGATATCACTTCTTTGAAGGGCTGAACAATTCGGAACTTGGTGGCCCCTTTTATCAGTTTTGGTTTTTGACATGATTCAGTATAATTGAAGAGTAGTCGAAAATTATTGAGATTTTCTTTAGTTGTATAGAAAATTATAAGGTTCGTATTTGTTTTATTGCGGAAACAGTAGGAATATGGAAATTTTTATTTTTTACGGAGAAAAAAAATAGGAAATAAAGGCATTTTAATACTTTAGTGAGAGAAAGTAGAAATTAAAGAATTATTAACAGTTTAAGGGAGAAAAAGTAAGAAATAGGGAGTTCTAACATTTTTATAGGGAGCAGACAGTAGGAAAAAATAATTTGTATCACCCTACGGCGAAAAGAGCGCGAAATAAGAAATTTTTTAGATTTTAAGGACCAAAAAGTAGGACAGAAGGAATTTTCCATATTTTTGGGAGAATAACGTACGAAATAAGGAGTTTTTAACGTTTTAGGGACGTAAGGAAATTTTAACATTTTGGGGGGTGGGGGGTAAAAGGTAAGAAATAAGGGGTTTTAATATTTTAGGAAGAAAAAGTAGAAAATACGGAATTCATTTACAGTTTAGAGACAATAAAGTTGCAACAACGAATTTTTTCAACATTTTAGGAAGAAAAAAGCAGGAAATATGGAATGTTTAACGGTTTAGGGGGAAAATTCAGGAAATAAGGATTTTTTTTTTACATTTTAGGGAGAAAAGGAAGGAAATAAGGAATGGTTAACATAAAAAATAGGGAAAAATAACGAAATTTACCTTCAATAGAGTGAAAATTCTCCATATTACGTTGGCTTTCACACTACAGATAGTTCCTTATCTAACAAATTTTCGACTGCAGCCTGCAGCTTCTTCTTCACTCGGATGGTGATCGTGTTCACAACGAAGATGTAAACAGAAGATAAACTTACCTTTGAAGAGCCAGAAGATGCCTGCAGGCTGCAGTCGAAAATTTGCTAGATAAGGAACTATCTGTAGTGTGGCAGTCAGCGTAATATGGAGAATTTACACTCTATGGGAGGTAAATTTAATACAGTGTTCCACAGTAATGAACGTCAACGTTACGAACTTGTTTGAAAAAATAACGAATTTTTCGATCGAAAAATAAATATACTGAATTTTAAACTAGTTTTAATTTTTTAATATAGCTAGAAATAAATGACGCAACAATTTTTTTTATCTTACAGGGACAATTTCCCCACCAGTTTGCTGTTGTTTAAAATAAAAATTAGCATAAGGGAATGTACAGTACCAGATTATCAGCAAAATTTGCGTCGTTGTAATATTTTCTGATTACAAATTCTTAACGACAAAAAGGAAAAATAAATAAATAACTGCAATTCCTGTCTCAGTTTTTTCAGTAGCTGGTAACGAACTTGAACAAAAGTAAAATCAACTATGAAAAAGTAGGGAGCCACAACTACGAAAAAGTAAAAAAATTGGGTAATAAGGTACGTTTTCAGAGAAATAGGAAATATGGAAAGAGTAGGAATTCTCCGACCTCTGTACAGGAAATATCTGTATACTAAAGGAAGCCCGTACTATACGCACCGATGGTGTTAGGTGGAAACCAACCAACTAATGGGACTCCAACAAAAAAATGGAAACCCGACCAATCAGATTTTTGCGCATACTGGCTAACAAACCCTGATTTACTCTCGCTTCGCTCACTCAATCAGCGATCCCAAGCCCGACACAGCCCGGACCCCTTTTCCACACCCGGTCTCCAAGCACTGACATTTGAATATTTCTCTGGAGCAATAAATAAATACGCTTCTGTAGAACAAAGTTGAAACCTTTAGGCCGTCGGCTTTGGCATGTTTTGTTTCTGGGAGAGGCAGAAAGTAAATCACCGATAATGACTCATAGGGTCTTGTCGTTGCCGATCATTTTGCAACGTAGCAATGATTGTTTGTATTGTTGGCCACCACAATGCGTCTGGCCTTTTCCTTTTTCTAATATTGTCGACCCTTCCTTTTTTTTGTTCGCCCGTCATCCAGGATTATTACGTAGATCTCAAGAAATATCAGTGGACACGCCATGCGTCTATTTCGTACCAGGCATCACTGAAATTACCACCACGAACTTTCTAGAGCATGAATGAGCTTGAAGCACGGGGAAATAGGGAATTACTAATTTACTATCAAGATTGGGCGATAAGGCATTGTGGTAGTCGTGTAAACAGCAATAAACTATCATTACCGTATGCACGTAAGCCACTTAACGGCACGTAGACCAAACTTGGCTGCACGTATAGGCAGGTGTTTACGACAGGGTCTCAGGTTTCGTCATATTGGACCTTCGGATTTAACGTTAAGATTTGACGGATGACCCGTTAGAGGTTCTTTGAACGATGATTTTAGAGTGTGCAACCCAACGTCGTGGTTGGACTAAGCTGACCAAGAACTGTCCTCCATTCTACTCCAACGATTCATGTGCCTCCCTGCCAAATAAAGGTATTCGGAATGCCTACCCCACCCCTCAAAAACGACAGCAGACGTATTCCCTCGTAGGTCAGACATTCTAAACCCTCTCCCCCCGGAATATTTCCCAACATACCCCCAGACACTTTCCACGACTTAAACATTACTATGTTTATTTTCATTAAAGGGATATACCTCCCAGCGCCATTTTTCTCGATCCTCCACATCAAGTACGGCCACAAAGGTCTATTTACTTACAGTTAGTCTTTCTCTTGATAAAATTCCGTTTTAAAATTTGGCGTTTAGGAGATTTTCTGTTGAATATTGGAGAACTTTATTTACGTTCGTGTGCAATACCTTGAAGTTTAATCTGTGTGTGCGCACTACTAATTTTAATCGTTTGCTAGTAATTACTATGAAATCAAAAATGTGAAAGACTAATGCAGTAAAAAATAAAATTAATTATTCCAATAGATCGCCGAAGCAAAATTATGAGACACTAGCCTATAAAATTATAAATTGAGATGTTAAAATACGAGAATCATTCCGGTTTGTGACGACACAATCTTTAACTTGATTCTGTTTTGTGTACTATTCCCAAAGCCAACCGAGAGAGCAGCTTCGTTCCTCGCTGCGATGAACGCAGCTAGCACCCCAGCCGACCTTGGCGCTGTAATCTTGGCGGATGGCAATCTACGCGTAGCAGTTATAAGGCATGCGGAATGTTATGAGGCAGGCCGGGTGTCCCTTTAAATGAACTTGCGTTAAAAGTGGTAATTGGCCTATATATTATATTCGGTTTGCTCGGATACTTTCAGCTATAAGCTTCTTTTTTTTTTTATTATCGTACTGGAATAGTTGTTGCAGCAGGTGTTGCGTACATTAACTTGAATTTTGTTAGGCTGTTGCAACAAATTTCTGGCTAATATTCTGGGGAATTCGCAAGAGTTTCAAAGTTGGTTAAAATCTGCCGAATTTGGACCTAACTAAATAAAACATTTTGTTAACTTCTGAATAACTGGCTGTTTACAATGAGCTCTTTTCGTAATCTAGACACGCGCTAGTGTGTCGCGCCAAGTTACTCAACAAACATATCAATTCAGTTGTCTTGGTTGTAAACCATTGTAGCGCGACGCCATAGCGTAATTGTCTCATATCCTGAAGCATAGTTTGGCATATTTCAGGGACTTGGGAAAAAATAATAATGTGGTACAAAAGCTTCAACTGTAGTAGAGAGCAGTGACACACCTGACAAAAATTAACTTGTGTAGGAATGTCAGCTAAGTGGCTTTCAATGAAAAATGTGACACTCAATAACGCTCCAAATGTGTTACTAGTTTATTCTAACTCTTTTAATTCTTCTAGTTTCTAGTCCGCTCATCCCATTGTTAATTCCCATATGGTAATTATTCACCGATAACAAGAAAGTGGGAAGGCTTCCAGCTATGCAATTTTACGAATGGGTGCAGTACAATACGAACTGCGTGCCTTTTATGGTTTACAGCTTGGGGGTATAACGGGAATGGCGTGGGAATGGGGAATAGCGTGGGAATGGCGTACGAAAGTAGTGTTATAATCATTGTTGGTATTGTCGGCATCGTCTCTGATTGGACGGGCAAAGTTCGGACAATAACACCGTGTATACTGACGTGCGTATCTAGACACACGCTAGGGTGTCCTCACAAATCTAAATAACATTGCCAAAGAAATTGTGTGTACGTCCAATTCACGAAAACTAAACAAAATGTCAAAATAAAGCCGAAAACTAATAAAGAGGCCACCAAGTTGACAATGGCTAGACCATACAAAGGAGTGATATGAACTAAATTAAAAAAAATAACAATAAATTAAAACAAAATCCAAAACTGATAAAGAGGCGACTAAATTGAGAATGGCACGACCTCTTAAAGGAGTGATATGAAATTAAAATATCGGAAAAAAGGCCACTCATGCTATTGTTGACCTGGCACTTTATTATTCTGCAGGAATTAAGATAGTCTAATATACACATTTTAAAAAAAGGAACTAATATCATATCAAAAACCAAAACTGCCAAGATGGACTGCCAAGTTCCGAATGGTTCAGCCCTTTAAAGGAATGATATCAACACACCAAAAAATTCGCCAAGTTAATCGCACCGAATAATGCTTTGGACGTTAAATGAAAACTTGAACATTGAACTTGAACTTTTTCATTTCACCTTCGAACTATTAATCAGTGCGATTAACTTGGCGAACGTTTTGGTGTGATGATATCATTCTTTGAAGGGCCGAACCATTCGAAACTTGGCGGTCCCTTTTGCCCGTTTTGGTTTTTGATATGATAATCATTACCTAAACTAATATCTGAATGGTTTATTTTGTAAACAGCTTTTAATTGTAGAGATCATTGTAGACTTATTCAAAGGCGGCGTTTCCTGAAAGGCACTGTTGGCCATCTAACACTGTTTAGCAAAGTGCACAAATAAAGAACAAGTCAATAAAGAAAGAAATCACAAGATAGGGGGTAAATGAAGCAAGCAGTCTGCATTAAAGACTGGCCTTGTGAGGATACACAATACACTAATCTGAGAAAGAAAGAAAAGACAACTGCCCCGACTGGGACTCGAACCCAGGACATCCCGTTTACTATCCGGGCGCTCTAACCACTGCGCTACCGGGGCGGGTACTGGCTACAGGCTCCAGCCGAGCTAAGTAGCTGTTCAATCTTTCTCAGTGGTGACCTAAAGATCACAAACATACATATAAGGAGGGAAAGCAACATTGCTTCTTGGCCTCCACACTAGAAATAATGCAAGTCGTAAATGATGTTCCAAAGTTTGAAGCTGGGGAAAACCCCCTCGCCCACATCGACAAAATGTGCTCTCCGACCAGAAAATGACGTCACTTCCGTTTTCGTTTATGGGCGGCGCCATCTTGGAAAATTACATCACTTCCGTTTTTATGGGTGCATCCATCTTGGAAAATTATGTCACTTCTGGTCACGTGACTTGATGACGTGTGACCCATAGGGTGAGGTCCTGTGGGTGTGGAGGGCCCCCAAAACACCTCGTCCAGATTAACAAAATACGCTTTCCTACCCTCGTCCAGATCGACGTCGCAGGGGCCGGGGTTATGACTATAACCACTATGGCGGCACCCATGTGATGGCGGCCATTTTGGGTCACCTGACCTGAAGTGCACCGGAAGTGACGTCATGCTGTTCATACGTCCTTGACACAATATCGCCTTTTCTCACTACTCTGGGTTCTGCTAAAACTACGTAGTGGTTCCGATAATCCAGCAATGTATGTTGCTGTGACGTACACTGGAGGAGGTAGCTCAATACGTCACCACACCATACATTTCCGGAGTAACTGAACCATTATGTAGTTTTCTCAATACACAAGCGATAAGACTAGTCAGCAAAAATCACCCAAATTTAAAGCAACGTTTTTAAACAACGTGGTAATGTTGGTTAAGTTTTGAACTAATGTGAATGGCTAATTTACCCCAGTTACCATTTGAAGTGTAGTTTAGACTACATTAAATTGCCTTACAGCAGTAAGAACTCGAACTAGGTTAACGAGAATTGGATGAAGAGTGGCAGCTAGAAACGGCTCCACCCCACATTTTCAACTGGTAATGTGACATCACACATCAGGTGGCGTGAAACGGGCATGTTTCATTGGTGCAGGGATGTGACTGTTAATCAGCACCCTCTAGCATACAACAAGTAGCACTGGGATGGCTACACTAGGTAGCCTATACCAAACACAATACCTCACCCCTCCCCCCCCCAAAAAAAAAAATAAAAGCAGATTTCAAATTACAAGGAGAGTCATAAATCTAAACTGAGCCCTACGATCATTATCTACGTTTAATGCGTTAGTCGGTACCATTAACTTGGCGAATGTTTTGGTGTGTTGATATCACTCCTTTGACGGGCCGAGCCATTCGGAACTTGACGGTCCCTTTTACCAGTTTTGCTTCTTGATATGGTACAATTTACTAAAACAGAGTGGAGATGAAGTAATTTATAATTTTTCTCCAACGGTAAATAAACTGCGTCAAATCGGATTAAAAACAGAACAAAAACAACATTGTAAACTTAAAACATAAAAAAAAAGTAGGCCTATATGCAATAAAAAACTTTGTTCTGAACGATACAAATACTACAGTAAAGAGCCTGCATCAACTCGGACTAAAAACAGAACAAAATTATATTTATTCTTTATTCTTATTATATTTATTCAGGATTCTATTTATTTTTCATTTTATCCTATTGTTGAAATTCAATATAACTAATTTCTTATCTTTTTTAAAGACGTTAATTTTACAGAAAATAATGATAAAATTGTGGCTGGCTGTTAGCGATTCCCCGGTCTTTGCCAGACCCATTGCTACTGCGACAAACTTTGATTTATTATTAAAAGAATGCTGTACATTTAAAACGTAAAACAAGTACAGCAATAAAAAAAAAACTACCCCCCCCCCAAATAATACTAACGCTGCTGTACATTATCTTTGTCAGATGTGATTAAAACAGGACAAAACATCGTAAATTTAAAAGATAAAACAAATATAAGCAACAAAAAAGCTTTCCTCATAAGTTATGATAAATTACCAGCATCAAAACGAATTCAAAAAAGGACAAAAACAAAGTTGTAAACCCAAAAGACAAAACACGTAGTCAATAAAAAAATAATCTTCCATAGTACTCCGCTAAAAACATTCACGTTCAAGAGCAGCATAAAAACTTGCTTAGATCATGCTGTAGAAGTTTGTGTTTGAAGGAATTAACAGAAGGGGCATCGCCTGTAGCATTAGAAACTTCCAGGTTACCACAACACGGTTAGCAAATAAAATTGTACAGTCTAGCCTTTTGCTGTTCAGAGGTTACTAGAAGTAAAAAATAATACATTTACCAATAGATCTTAATGCTAAATTAAAATGCAAGTTAATCACATTAATTTGTCATTCTACAGTAGAATATTATAGTTTCACTGACAGCAATGCATTATTGTAAATATGACTTGAAAGCAAAAATTGGTTTTGTTGATTAAAGGTGGCTGAAAAAAATTAAGATTTAAAAACCGTTAACACTCAAGTAGAAAACATCACAAAAAAAAGGTGTTATCTGTGCTGAGCTTCGGTGTATATGGGTTTGGCTACCCATCCATCACACTATGTATCCTCTAGAGATTAGTCGGCTACTATTACATGTGGTGTTGGTTGTGGTCACTATTACGTATACTATGTTGTTATCTAGGTGGCTTTGCAGCCGATTCAATAAAAAATCGTAGCACTGTTATTCAAAACTGCACAATTCCCAAACCACAGTCATAGTTGGAGCAACCCAGCTACGTTTACTGTGGCAACTAGAATGTTTTTTTTCCCTATGTAGTACCACAGTAAATTATTAATTTTGACTAAGGAGCAAAAGCCATTTTGGCTTAATTTAATTTCTAGTCTCCTAGGTGTGCTTCGTCGTCAGGTTTGAGGCACCACAGACTGAAATTGGTGGCAAACTTGCGAATTACGATTGTGCAATTACATAAGTGAGTTAAAGCGCCTTACAGTTAATTATGAATTCGGGCATTTTCTGAAAAAAGGACACCATGGTAAAATTGTAGCTAGAATGCGTAGCACTGAAACGCAGAAAGAACTTATGCAATGAAACCTACCGAAGTTTGGTTTAATGTAAAGCTTGTGAAACTGCTCTCACGTTTTAGAGCTCCAAGACCCATAAACTAGAAGTCAGTTGCCGTAAGAACTTTAAAGGTGATATTAAATGCTTTTGTTGCGGTTATTCTAGCCACATGTATTCAGAATGCAAACATAATTCATAATGTGCAGTTGCCATTAGAGGCAAGGTTGAGGAAAAAATAGATCGATTAGTGCGGTAAGGTATTTTAAAGCCTGTACATTGTAGTGTGTGAGCGACTAACCGTTGTACTTGTTTTCAAGCACACGGTGACGTACGCATAGTTGGTAACTACAGCATGGCATTCAACCCAGATTTGAAAGATTATTTAGCGATCTTGCAGTATGTGACTCAGTGACTGCTCTGATGCTTTCTTCCAAATGGACCTTAACGACGAATCTACAACTGTGTTAACCATTAACACTTGAAAAGGAATATTCCAGTGGCAGAGTCCCTCAGTGATTGGCTAGCACTCCTGGAAAAGCGCATAGAACATGTATTTAAGGACACTTCTATGGCCCGACCCTATTGACGATGTATTAACATCTGGGAAGAGTCAGAGCATGACACCACGTTGTTTAAAGTCTGCTCTTCTTTGCAGGAAACCTAGACAGAGCTTAAAAGCCAAGGTATTTAGGTTCTGTCTAGTTTTCCTGC
>JAHWFP010221362.1:14691-32915 GCA_023313725.1 Lithobius niger
GCAGGAAAACTAGACAGAACCTAAATACCTTGGCTTTTAAGCTCTGTCTAGGTTTCCTGCAAAGAAGAGCAGACTTTAAACAACGTGGTGTCATGCTCTGACTCTTCCCAGATGTTAATACATCGTCAATAGGGTCGGGCCATAGAAGTGTCCTTAGTACATGTTCTATGTGCTTTTCCAGGAGTGCTAGCCAATCACTGAGGGACTCTGCCACAGGAATATTCCTTTTCAAGTGTTAATGGATAACACAGTTGTACATTCGTCGTTAAGGTCATAAAATTCCTTCATAAAATCCCTCATAAAATTCATAGAACGGAAAGTGAGATTGATGAGTGTGGTATGTGTAACCTCCCTGAGAACCTATAGATGTTAATAGATTGACGCCAGAGCCTCGTTATCAAGCTGAATTAAATTTCTTTTTATGATTTGTGAATCAGTATGCAAAATTTGTGTCTCATTTGGCAAGTATAGTGGCACCATTAAACAAGCTTTAACATTCTAAAACTCCCCGGCAGTGGACGAAACAGTATTCAGAGGCATTGGCTAATATGAAATGCACCTTCCTAGAGTCTAAGGTTTTGGTCCATTATAACTCTCAACTGAAACTGAAATTAATGTGTGACGCATCGCCCACAGTGATCGGCAATACGCTGAAGCATACTATGCCTATTAGAAAGGACTGTTCTATTGCTTTTGCTTTACAATCGCGGAGCTCAGGATATGCCCTGTTCGACCTTGAAGCTTTATTAATAGTGTTTGGAATAAAACGCTATCATCAATACCTTTATGGGAGGAGATTCATAATGCAGACTAATCAAAAGGCCCTACTCTGGGTAAGGTGGGTAATCCTGTAATGGCTGCTGCACGAAATGAGTGCTGGGCGTTATTTCTCAATGCCTACGATTCTGAGTTGAAACATATCCAGTGCAGGTACAATACAAGTTACAATAGCAGATTTTTCTAAAATCTGGCATACTATTGCCCTATGAAACTTAACCCATAAAGGTGATAGGTTCTACCGTCATGAATTTATAAAACATTAAATTCCTACCAGTTCTGAGTAACCATCTTGAAAGGCTAAATTTGAAAGACAGTGTTTTGTCACAAGTGTACTGTCGTACAAATGAAGGCTGGCCACTCACAATATTGATGGTGATGATTTTGTAATCCTTATTTTCACAGGAAAAGGAGGTAACACTTGATTGTCATGCCGCTTTCTGGGATCATAGGCTTGTTGTACCTATGTTTTATGGGCATGTCCTCACTGAATTACACTGGGTTGGTTTATAATAAAGCACTTGCATGTTCACATGTTTGATGGCCTAGATGCCGAACTAGTAAACATGGTAAACATGAGCCTGCCAGTTAACTAGAGAAGCAGATTTAAAAGGAAGAAAGCATGTTTGGGAAAAGCCAACTACCGTGCGGTGCGGTGTCATTTACATATTGATTTTGCGGGGCCTTGTAATGGGAGAATGTATCATGTTATTTTAGATGCATACTCGAAATTCGCGTTCATTTACAAAATTAAATCAACTGCAAGTTCATGTATTATTTGGAAATTCCCAGGCTTATACGTAAAACGTTAGTCTCAGATAATGGCCCTAATTTCGAGTAGCACGAATCTACACAGTATTTAAAACAGTAAGGAATTTGCCAGGTACCTTTCTTTCCACAGTCAAATGGAGCTAATGAAACTGTGGTTAAAAGTTTTAAAATGTTCGTTTAAGCAAGCCTGATTGAATGTTTAAATCATGACGAAGCAGTTTTAAATTATCTAATTTCTGCCCGGATTTATACACACACTACTGCTGGCATTCCTCCTTGTAAACTGTTTCTAATTCGTAATTTTCACACGAAATTATACTTGATCTTCCCCGACACTCACGACCGTCTTGAAACGAAGCAAAACTCTCAAGTCCGTCCATATTTACATAAAAATGCCATTCCGTCAAAATGAATGACACAGTTTACCTGCATAATTTTTCCGTTGGCAGTAGTTTTCGTTGGATTCATGGCATTGTCAAATCAAACTGGGTAATCTGTGATATCATGTCACCACTTCCGAGGGCATGGAATTGTTGAAGCACGCCGACAATTAGAATTGTCACAATGGTAGTTGAAAGTTGGAAATAGGTAAAAAATGTAACGGTGCCTGTAGTACAAGCACCATGTAAAACGGGCGTAGAGCAGACCCTAACAGTGGTAGACCCTTTTAATTACCCTTACTGCACAGAAGACATTCCCACTTTTCAAATTAATCTAATTGGAGTCATCCATCTATGTTAGAAACATCACAACGGTAGTTGAAAGTGAAAAATGAGTGAAAGATCGAACGGCAACTGCTGTACCAACGCCTAGCAAAACGTGCGTTAGCCGTGGTAGACCCTTTCAGTTACTCTGCTGCAAAGAAGACATTCCTACCTTTTAAATTAACCTAATTGTAGTCGTCCACCCAAATTTGAAACGTCACAACGGCAGTTGAAAGTTGAAAATAAGTGAAAAATCTAACGGTTCTTGCAAGTAAAATATACGTAGCGCAGTTGTGACAGATCGAAAAAAAATACATCCCCACCTTTCCAGTGGAGTTATCCACCTAAATTAGAAACGTCACAACAGTGTTTGCAAAAAAAAAAATGAACGACAAATCGGTTGTTGTGAGTGATACCTAGTCAAACGGGCATAGCTTGGTCCCTAACAATGTATAGACCCTTTAAATTATCCTTAACTCAAAACACACAATACCACTTTTCGAACAAATCAAATTGGACTCATCCACCTGAATCAGAAAGGATGCACTGAAAGTTGTAATTTGGCAAGTTGAGATATCTATAGGCTTTAAACAAAGCAAAATAAGGCCTAAAATTGTCAAGTATGGTCGAAAATTACCCAAAATTACCATTATCCGGCAGACCTACACTAAGGAAAATTGGAAATTAGGCCAACAGCGAAAATCATACACTAGAAATAACGTAGTTCAGTAAGCCACCTTTATGCTCTTACGTTTCGTCGGAGTGGCATGACCCGGATTCGAACCAGCTACCCAGTTCGCCCCCAGATCACTTGTTTAGCGCCTTAGTCGCTATGGCCACATCCTCAACTGGCCATAGAAAAACTGGCCACTAGACATGGAAAAAAGTTTTAGGACAACATTTTAGATTACGTTATTTCAAACAACTTTTATCTCAAACATTTAATCGTAGCAATAACAGTTAGGAAATAAAAAATCCAAAATGGCAAAAGTTGGTAATTTCGATAAATTTCGGTAAAAGTTGCCCAAAATTACCATTTTACTCCAAACCTGTACGAAATGGGAGAAAAAGTATTGAACCAATTTTCTATATTATAGTGTTGCAAACAACTATTAATCGACCGTTTTATGGTAACAAAGGTTGCTGGATAATAAGTTAAAATGGCCAAAAGTTGGTGATTTCGGTACATTTTAGGAAAAATGGTTCAAAATGGCCATTTCCTTCCAAACCTGTGCAAAATATGGAAAAAAAGGTGTAGGACCAGCATACCAGATTAAATTATTGGTAACAACTTTTATCTCTATTCTTAGCAATAACAGTTACTGAATAATACGTCAAGATGGCCAATATTTGGTCATTTTTTACCTTTTGTAAGCTGCTCCGTATCAAAGATTATCATACTAAGATTTGTTAAGTACTACACGATGTATCATGTGGTATAGGTAAAATTTTGCCACTTTACTGGTACCAATAAGTTAAATTTCATTGTCTAGCCCATGGACTATATGGTGGAACAATTGCACTCATCCTCCTTATTTTTTAGGGAAAGTGGGTGTATTGCACGTGGTTTAGTTGCCCATCCCTAACAATATACAGTATGTCTCAGAAGTCCTGAACCAGGTAGGCCTATATGGCCTATAGGCCTATACTACACCCAGAGGAAAGTCCTGGGTTCGAGTCCTGGGTTTACTGCGAGTGAACGCCTATTGTGGAAGACATTTGCTACTCCCATTAGGTCCGTAGTTTGCTGATTTGTACACCTTAGGCCTAATATGGTATAGGCATACATCATTCAGGCCTACACCATATAGGCCTATACCATGTAGGCCTACCTGGTTCAGGACTTCTGAGACATACTGTATACCTCTAGGAATTAGTCCTAGTTCAGCAGGTGGCGTTGGTGTTGTCACC
Source organism: Lithobius niger (assembly GCA_023313725.1). NCBI lineage: Eukaryota > Metazoa > Arthropoda > Chilopoda > Lithobiomorpha > Lithobiidae > Lithobius > Lithobius niger. Next base: position 18,855 of record JAHWFP010221362.1, read on the forward strand.
ATTCTGTATATTATGCTGGCACCTAGGAGGTTTTGCAGCTGAGTCAATAAAAAGGGCACAGTGCCATTATACGTGATTGCACAACTCCCTTACCAAAGTCATAGTTGCAAGTCCTATGTTTCGCTCCTTACGGGAGCAACTCTTCTAACTTTACATGAACAAAACTTGTTGAACTATTAAAGGAGATTATGGCAGAATTGCATCATACAATTCATGATTAATGAAAAAATTTTTTGGGTATCTTTAAACTTAAAAAAAATTAGGAGCGAAACACATGACAACACTACACAAAATATGCTAAATCTGTTCAAAACAGAACTTGTTATAAATTCCAACCAAGATTTTGCTGCTTGAATTCGTGGTGAAAAGCAAACTAAATCCCACCAACTGACTATGTTTTCAAACATTAAAGGGTGTGTTTGAAAACTGTGCAGGAAGCATTTTTCAAGCATGCCAAACACTCGGTGTGATAAACTTGGTATCTGACATCATGACTTCAAACGGGGACAAAACGTGGCTATATGCGATAGTCGTCAACAAGACGTGATTTTTACTACTAGATCAAAAACTAATAATAATAATAAACATAGTAAAATATGATTACTGATTTCATTAGGTTATGATGCCCGAGCAGATTTTTTTGGAGCACCAGCTTCATTCACAGAAACATGATTCAGAATGACAGTCTTTCTGTTTTTTCATTGTTTCTCTTTAACCAGGAACATCACACCATTTAAGGTCAGTTTTCGACAGAACTCCTTTCCTATACATTGAGAGCCAAGGTTACAAATAATTAACACACTCATCCAGTCTTCTACTGTAGCTCCCTTCAAGATTAAATGCGCTCTGCCTTACAACCAGTTAGGCCTAAATCACCCTATTATCGCTAACATTTTTAAAAATAAGTTTTAGCAATAATAGGGAGATATGTACCTAACATGGTTGTAAGGCAAACCTCACTGAATCTTGAAGGGATCTAGACCGGACCTGGGGATATAATAATTCGTAATGTATGGCTCTCGATGTGTAGAAAAGAATTTCCATAGGAAACTGAGCTTAAATGGTGTGCTGTTCTGGTTAATTTAGGAAACAATGAAAAATGGAAATAGTGCCATTGTGAATTATATTTATGTGAATGAAGCTGGTGCTCCAAAAAATCTGATCAAAGCAATTATCTCGAATTTTTATTGTAAATTTTTTTAAAGTTTTATAATAATGTGTAAACAGCTAAGTTTGTTTAGTTGAGACAATTTTTTAATTTGTGGAGTTTAATGCATGTATTCTGTCTCACACATGAAGAGATCTTCTTGAAAATTCATACAATATTTTCACCCAAATTACGAAAGCTTGTTGAAAGTTCGAAAGCTTGGGAGTTTCTTTCTAAGGTTTCTTTTCATTATTTTGTGTGCTTAACCAAAACGAAAAAATAGGGTTAAGCTTTTTATTATTTTACTGTAGAGCAAATAATTTTGCTAGAATTTTTTTTGTTTCCTTCCTACTGTTATTCCTATGGGGTTTAGCATTCAGGATGCTCAGTGCTCTGAAAGCTAATAAGCTACCATGCAAACATAGTACGAAAGCGACAAACCAGTTCAGAACGAACCATCCCCTGCATCCTACCCAATAGCCTAATAGGAATTAATTCGTGACAGAATATTATTTAGAAAATATTTATGTGGTTAAGAAACAAAGGGTGAGTTCTTCTGCCTCAGGAGAGGGTAGAAATGGGTAAATTGTTAAGTGAGTCACATACGGTAATAAGAAAGGAAATTTACTGAAATACGGTAATAAACATAGGGGGAAATAACAGAGTACGGAAAAAATCCATGGGGGGAAAGCATGGATAAAACAGCCAAAAGTGAAAAGAAAAAGACTATGCCTGTGGGAAAAAAGGTCGTGGGGAAAAGCCCAATGTAAAAATTTAGTTTTGCAATTTTTGTTTTTGCCATCTTTTAAGTCATTGTTGTTACATTTTTTGTTGTTTGAGGTTAGGCTAGGGTCCATCAGTTACCCAGGCACAAATTTTACCAGGCATGGTACGAGTTTCCCTAGGACATGGCTCATAAAAATTAAAGGGAACCACTTAAAAAAAATTAATCTTCTAATTTTTAAGAATCAAATTCCATCCAGATTCATATCTAAATATTTTTATTTTAGGATAAGATATTGTTAAATACTATTTTTTTTACGTTTTTGAGATATGAATCTTGGTGGAATCTGACATTTCAGAAGGTGGCTCAGTTTAAGTGGGTATATTTATCCAAAAAATAAATTAGCACTCATGAGAATTTTACAAGATATGGCGGTCTATTTAGTTGCATGCCGTTGGACCCTAATCAAATTTCTACAACATTTGTTGGTGTTACATTTATATTAATTGAATGGGTGAATTCTTATTGTTTGTGTGTGAGTGGAGCAATGTAAATTGAAGTTTTGCAATTTATTAACAGGGGATTAGTAAACCGTAGTAATGGATCTTATTAGGCAACTTGGTTTCACTTTCAGTTTAAGCCGAAAAAATGATGTTATTGATGGGCTACTTGTAAATTGGTACAAAAAGTTGTTGGTAACAACATCAACATCAGTTTCGGAATTATTCTCTAAAACTGCCCACAAAATCTTTTTTAGTCAAGGCCTCCTCAAACGTCAAACTGTAAAAGGCACCTATTGGAGTTAAAAGGGTGTTGAATACCAAATTTCATTCTCATCTGTCGCTTAAATTATTTTATATGAGCAGAATTAGTTAGTATGTTAATAAGATCAGAAAGGAAGTTTACGTTTGTAGTACAGTATAAGTCATGCAGTATTTTTGCTGTTCTTTTAGCAGTTTCTTGAAAAATTACCGACTCACTACTGTGTTGTCCTGCGAAAATTGTTGCTACTGTGTAAACTGCTTAATATTTTGCTGTTGACGTATCGTAATGCTTAATGGCGTCAGTTCACCATTTCGATAGCGTTGCCCATATACTAAACACAGCATCCACGTTCCTGATTCTCTATCGTCCAATGGGCTAATACGGATCACGTGATCTCGTTTAATTATGAAAATTTGCGGTGCTGCAACAAAGTACTGTTTCTTTTTTTTAATTTACCGCTATTTTCTTTATATTGATCGAAGATTCTACAATGCTGCATCTAGGAGTTTAAAACGTGAAAAGGTGCCTTTAAATCTTACAGAGCGAAGATCCAAATTTGCGTACTGAGATCCAACCTCAGGGTTTGCATGTTCTAGCTATATTTGTGAGATTGGGGTACGGCATTATGTTAGGTATTTACAAAAAAAAAATACATGTTTTTTTTAACTGTTTTTACGATTTTTATTCTTCTAGGCACCACCTACTTTACAAGATGTGGAACTGTCCCACTGGCAGTACCTAACAAACACATTGGATAATATGCGACAGCACAGTTTCATGACTGACATCAAACTGGTAATTGGGAAACAAAAATACCGAGCCCACAAAATCATTCTTGCCGCATCTAGCCCTTACTTTTGAGAAAAACTAGGACTAGAAGGGAAAGGCACGACCAATAAACAATGCTGTCTTCCCGATTGGAGCGATGGCATTCCGAACATCATTTTGTCATTTTTGTACACCGACAGAGTTAAGGTTCACCCTGTCGAAGAAGATTTAAATGAAAATATTTTGGTGGAACTCAACGAAGCTGCAGGTTATTTGCAAGTTCAGGACGACATTAAGCATTTAATTAAACCATATCCAACAGCTCCACCAACATATATTTATTTCACAGAAACTCCTGATTTTATTGATGCAATACCTCTTCAGCCCCACTGGCAACGTACGATGATGTCACTCAACCACATGCGACTAAATGAGATCCTAACTGACATCACTATCACTATGTGGGGGTAAGGAATTTAAGGCCCACCGTCTTATTCTTGCTGCAGCTAGCCCATATTTTGAGACCATGTTTAAAGCAGAGTGGAATGTCGCAAACTGTCTTAGTTGTGGTATTCCTCCTTGGAACGACGGTATTGCGGAGTCTGTGTTTTTGTTTGTCTATACAGGCAGATTAAAGGCTGACGTTTTTACATCCGATCAGGGGAAAATGACAGAGCTTCTTGAAGCTGCTGATTATTTTCAGATTGGAAAGTTGGTTGACTACTGCTTTAAGGTAATCTCTGATATTTCATTAACCCTTACAAATTTCCACCAAATGTACGCTTTGGCTGAAAAATTCCATAACCAAACCCAAGTCCGCCGCATCGAACACCTACTGTCACATAACTTCCATCAAGCGTCCATGAGTGAAGACTTTCACCATCTCAGCAAATGCCAACTTCAAGGTATTCTTGAGCACCCGAACATGGATTACAAACACGTCGATGATGTCTTTAAGGCGGTTTTGGACTGGTCGGATTTTGAAAGAGACAGGTCTACTTGCTTTAAGGAATTGATAGATGTCCTTAATTTATACTGGTGTCTGTCATGTTTAAACGACCTTATAATGGACATTTTGAAGGCTTCCTTTTTGCCTACATGGGCGGCTAATTTTCTGTCCGATGTATCAACTAACCACTGCATCCCACTGATATGCCATCATCCAGAAAATGACAACCAATCAATCGTATTTTTTGGGGAAACCATTATGAAGATTTATGACCTCAAAAATGACGAATGGCTTCCAAGTCAACATCTACCATTTTATGTTGACCACCGTACGCCTTTAGTATTCTACCATCAAGACGTTTACTTTATTTGGGGGTGCATCAGAAACGCATTTCAATGGATGCGTTACACAATATTGCCCGGTCAACAATATTGTGTTAAACCGAACACAAAGCGACCTTCTTCTGCATGTTTATTGTGCTATATCTTGCGTACTAAACGACATCATCTACATCATAAACGGGAGATACTGCTTCGACAGTGGTCCATCTTGGAAGAATTTGAGGAAGCATTATTTCGGAGGGCTGGTGGTAAGATATGATCCAAACGACAAATCATGTGAACAGGTAGCAAACACTTTGAAACAGCACATACGTCCCACAGTGTTTAGTTTTGAAGATCACCTTTTTATTTTTGGGCAGACATCTGTAGATGCTCAAACTTTAGAACGCTATGACCCACTTGCAGACCAATGGACTGAATTGATCGAAAGACGTATCGTCAATGAAGCAGAGGTGATTCCAGCATACAGTTCAGTTTTCAGTAACACAAAGATATACATCTTCCGTCAGCATCACTCTCGTCATCCTTCCTCCCTATTTACATTAGATGTGTCGTCCAAAGAGGAAGAACATCTCCCCCGTGAACAAGGGCCTTTTGCCGTTGTTTTTTCTTTATCTGTGAAACTAGATGGAAAAACTTTCCTGGTGTGCTTCGATGGTATAGATGGGTCCCCACACTTTTACAATGTGGACGATCGATGCTTTTTTAAAGTTGGATCAAGAAGTACAGAGATTTGTGAACCGTGGCATAACTTGGCTTGTTACGTATTTAGAACTCAGCCACACATTTTCACAGTGTAGAATTTAACAACTATAGTTTTTGATTATCAGGTAACAACGTGCAAGTTTTTAGTGACATGGCTGGATGCACGGATTTTTAACTTGCATCATGTAGAACTCGGCCATACATTCTTACAGTATTCAATTCAAACAAGTGCCAGTGTCTTTTATTTGTCAGGTAACAATGTGGCAGATTTTCACGATAAGGAATGGCGACATGGAATTTTAACTTGGCCACGTCTAAAACTTGGCCACATAGTTTTATGGTACAGAATTTAAAAAGTGCCATTGTGTTTGGTTTATCCGGTAACAACATGGAGAATTTCCATAGTATGGTTGGATATATGGGTTTCTTTGTTTGCCAAACATATTAACCTGATAATTTTAGCATTACATTGTCCTCAATTAATGTTTCCTGGGAGGTTTTTTAGTTGCTTGTAGCCGCCAGCTTGCGTGTCCCACTGCGCATGCGCAGCCCTCTCTATATAAACGAGAACGTGGTTGGTCTTGCCATTCATTTTCACCAGAGGTTCCCACGCGTTTCCTCATTTTCGCACATCCCCCTTACGATGGAGATCGCTCTTTCGACCACCGCTCCGACCTTGGATGCTGTGCTCCCTCCGGCTGCTATCCTGCCCGCCCGCGACGATCATGGCACGACCGGCCAACACCAAGACAGTCGTGCCGCTGACGACGACGACGACTCCCAGCTCCAGAACGGCCAACGCACTCCGCCGCTTTTCGACCTTCCCACTTTGGAAGACGACTTCCGTCGAGCCAAAGCGCTATTCCGGGAAGCCAAGAAGAAATTACGGCAAGCCTCATCACAAGTGGCCTTTTCGACCACTAACTCCCCGCTCGATCTCTCGTCTAGATCGTCACGCAGAGAACACAGCGTCACACGTAGCGAAGCTCACAACTTCGTTGACTCCGTCTTCCGTCACTATGCTGGCACAAACTCGATGCCTCCTCCATCGTGCTCCTCGTCGACATGACGGGCTATGACGCACGAGTGGGTTGCCTCAACCATCAGTCATGAAAGCCGCAATCGTCTTTCGCACGTCTCTGAACCCGCCGCTAAGAAGCGTAAACAAGCAACCGGCCTTTCGACTGACGCACAGACTCCCGCCAGAGCGCAACAAACATAAGCCTTTCAAGCACCCGCCGCAAAACACATTCATTTTCCGGACGACAATGCGGACGATCCAACAATCCCCCTAGCATCCCTTCTTAAAACAGTTGAAGATACTGTACCGGATTGTTTTCTTTACAAACCATCTGAATCTGCTAACGCTCCAGTAATCAACAGAGGACTAAAAAGCGGCTTCGGTTTCACCATACGTGACAAGGAAGCCAAGCCGCGGAGTCTTCTGGGCCAGTTGACGACGCTGCTAACCTGCCTGCTTCGAGCCCTTACTCCTCGACTCGGATCCCCCGCACCACAGCCCGGCCGCGAAACAAGCTTCTTTCGACCATCTGGTGATGGCGCCACCAACTCCAAAAATTTCGACACTTACCGTGAATGCGAATTTCTTTGCAATGAAGTCAAACTGGATTTCGGATCAGCTCTCAACATCCCCAAAAGAATGGAAGTCCCCTAGTTTGTACTATACGACAACGACAAATGCTTACGCCTGAGCCTACGCGCTGCTTCACAAGCAGACGTACTGAACACAGCCGTTAATGCTCTCTGCGAGAAGTTTTCGACCGATGCAAGGCCAGAAAAAATCAACATCATATCATCCCTCATTTCTCAACTTTTCCAAAAAACAAGTTTTGCAACCTACCACTCCATGAACTGGGCTGTCCGTGCACTCTTCAATAACACACTGTTACTGAGAGAGGCTGCTCTTAAATCAACTGATAACCTCAACGACTCCACTAGACATCGTCTTCGCAACCAACCACTTCACGAAGCCGACACGCTTTTCCGCGGCCTAATTCCAACTCTTGCGCTTCACATTGACACATCACGCAAGCCCAAACCATTTCGTCAAGACAAGGCGTCCTTTCGCACATCTAAACCATTCAAGCACCAGAACTCACGTTCTCCCTCGGACGACTGGAGCAAGCCATCTACGTCTACAAACACGTCACGTAACGACGTCTCAACCAGCAAACCACAGCCCTTTCGACCAGAACGACAGTCTCACCCCTGCTCCATCCAACGTTCCAACCAGAAAAGGGCCGCAACTCCCGACCACCGCAGCAGATTCTCCTCTCCTGGTGACTGTAACTCCCATCGTAAACAATGACTATCACCGACTCTCTCACTTCCTGGTCGGCACCCGACTCCGCCACTTCTACCCGGCCTGAGAAAACCTCACGCACAACTCAGACGTCCTTTCGACCAACCTTCCTCTCAAAGCCTCCACTTGCCATCAGCCTCCCGTGGAACTTTACGTCTCCAGTCTCGCCCTCTCTAACGTCCAAAATTTCTCTTCTTCTGACAAAATATGCAATCATCAAACTCCAAAATCCAGGACCGGGGTTTCTACAGCGCTATCTTCACCCGTCCAAAGAAAACAGGGAGTCAAAGACTCATTTTCAACATGAAGCCCCTGAACAAATACATTGACAATCCCCACTTCAAAATGGAAACACTGGAGTCCATCCGCCTCTCCTTCAAACAGAACGACTGGACAATTTCCATAGACTTGGAAGATGCCTACCAACACGTCCCACTCCACCCATCTGTCACAAAATTCTTCCGATTTATCTATGACAGCCAAGTTTACGAATTCTGTTGTCTTCCTTTCGGTTTGAACGCAAGACCAAGAATTTTCACCATGGTTCTAAAACCAATGTTAGCCCCCCTTCACCAACAACAGATCAAAGCAAGTGCATATCTCGACGACTGGGCCCTACACAACCAAGACCCCCAACGCCTCAAACAAAGCAGGGACGTCACAATCAATCTTCTAAAACCAACTGGGCTTCGGAATAAACTTCGTCAAGTCACGCCTAACCCCACAACAGGAATTCATATTTCTAGGCACCTCTTTCAATCTCTCCTCGGCCAAAATCTCTCCGTCGCTCGACAGGATAGAAGACCTTCTACAGCACATACGACAATTCCAAAATAAGCACAGTTTCTCTCTCTGAGAACTGAACTCCCTCATCGGGAAGATGGACTCAATGGCAAACCTCATCCCTTACGGACGATGGATGGTAAGGCCCTTCCATCACCACCGAATCGACAACTGGTCAAACCGTAGTCTGAATCAGGACCAACAACGTCCCTTCCACGAAGACTTCCCCATCCAAAGCCTCCTCTGATGGACAGCCATCATGAACCTCACCAGAACAGTCCCACTCCACGAGCCCTCCCCAACCAAATCATCTTCAGCGACGCCTCAAATCACGGCTGGGGAGCCCAGTTGAACAAACTCAAGACGTCAGGCATTTGGCAGGAAGACAAATTACACTGTGTCAACTTCCTCGAGCTCCAAGCGATCTTCCTCGCTCTACAACATTTCCACCCACTCATCAAAAACCAAGTAATTCAAGTTCAAGCCGACAACACTACAGCCCTAGCTTACATAAGGAAGGAAGGTGGAACCAAGTCCAGACTACTCCACGACTTAACCTCCAAAATCCTCAACTTCTGCATTGCAAATAACATCACTCTGCTTCCTCTCCACATCCCAGGGAATAGGAACGTCATTGCAGACTCCCTCTCCGACCGGTCCTCTCTCCAACAGGGGAATGGTGCCTCAAGAAATCCATCTGCGAATCTCTCTTTACAGTGTGGGGCACACCGATGATCAACCTGTTCGCCACGAGGCACAATGCCAGACTTCCCCACTACATCAGCCCTATACACGACGACCAAGCTCTAGCAATCGATGCCCTGACATATTCTTGGAACAACCTGTACGCATACCTGTTCCCACCATTCAAACTACTCCCACAGGTACTACAGAAAGCGGACGAAAGCCAAAGCCTCTTCCTCCTCATAGCCCCATTCTGGCCATCAGCACCATGGTTCCCACATCTATTGTCTCTCCTGGTAGACACTCCAAAAAGCCTCCCCCATCTTCCAGATCTTCTATCTCAACAAAAAGGCTCGAAACTTCACCCAAACCTTCCAAACCTAAACCTTCACGCGTGGCTACTATCATCAAACTCCTCAAGAAGGTTGGAATTCATCAAGATGATGCCACCCGAATCGCTTCTAAAGCCACCAGAGAATCAACAAACAGAATGTACGACAGCCACTGGTCAAAATGGTTTCATTTGTGTTTCACAAGGAAAATAATTCCAATCAACCCCACTCTACCCGAACTTCTAAGATTCTTCACCGACCTTTTCGACATCGACAAACTCAAAGGCTCAACCATTATCGTTTATCGCTCAGCTCTAAACTCAGTTTTCAAGGCAGCAAACGAGACAACCTTCTCGATGACTACCACATTTCGGCCCTACTCCGATCCTTCGAAAACAACCGGCCAACAACGAGAAGACTCGTCTCAGACTGGGACTTATCAATCGTCCTTCAATCCCTAATGGAAGCCCCTTACGAGCCATTACAAGACAGCTCCCTTCACCTTCTAACCCGGAAAACCGTTATCCTCGTCACACCCGCAGCAATCGCCCGTTGTTCCGCAATTCAAGCCCTTTCAGCGGACCCAGACTACTGCATTTTTGGTCCAAGTTTCTAATCAGTAACGCTTCACTCAAGAACGAGATTCTGAGCCAAGACTCAGAAACCGTCTGAACCACCGAAACCCATAACCTTCCCAGCCCTCTCACCCTAACAGGTGACGAATTAGAACGTTTACTATGCCCCATCCGAGCACTACGCTTCTACCTCACAAGAACACAACACGAAGACAACCGGAGAGGCAGAAATCAACTCTTCCTTCCAGTAGACCTCCAAACAGGAAAAACCTCAGCCGCCATGATATCTCGTTGGATAAGGAAGACCATCGACATTGCATACTACAAAGCCAACTTGAGCAGAGAGAGAGCAACAGCACACGAGGTCAGAGCAATTTCAACATCACTACATAACGCCGTACCAATAGAAGAGATACTTCAAGCCGCATCCTGGCGTCACTCAACGACATTTACCTCTCACTACCTGAGGAATATGTCAAGAGAAGAAAAGTGACTACACCGACTGGGACCAATCGTCGCAGTCAGAACCGTGGTCAAACCCCCTTAAGCACTCAGAACGCAGCAGAAGCAAGCCATCGCATGATGGAAGCAAGCCACCCATAGAAGGAAGCAAGCCACCCATAGAAGGAAGCAAGACGACGACCACCAATCCCTACGAAATAGATCCAACTTCCTGTTTCATACACCATGTTCTGAATAAAGTGCAAGTTTTTACTACAATAAAAATTTTGGGGAAGCCTGCTTGCGTCCTGGGGTGTCCCGTCAGACCGGTGCCCGCCACCACGTTTGACGAGGTCTGCTGATAATGCTAAAATTATCAGGTTAATATGTTTGGCAAACAAAGAAAGAACATTTTTCCGGCCCCCAGTCAGGCCGGCTAAAAATGGTTTCTTTTTTGCCTACAACATACTTAACCTAAGCCCGCCCTAACTCCCCTCTTGAGTCACCGTCTGACAGATTGTCAGGAAAATGTATGCCGAGACCAACCACGTTCTCGCTTATATAGAGAGGGCTGCGCATGTGCAGTGGGACATGCAAGCAGGCGGCAAGCAACTAAAAAACCTCCAGGGAAACATTAATTGAGGACAATGTAATGCTAAAATTATCAGGTTAAGTATGTTCTAGGCCAAAAAGAAACCATTTCTAGCCGGCCTGGCTGGGAGTCGGCAAAATGTTCTTTTTAAGTTGTATATAACTAGAAATTGGCCACACAGTTCTACGGTACGGAATTCAAAAAGTGCCGTTTTTATTGTTTGTCCAGTAACAATATGGAGAATTTCCATAATATGGTTGGTAGGTTTTTTAAGTTGTACATATCTAGAACTTGGCCACACAGTTTAATGGTATCGAATTCAAAAAGTGCCATTGTTTTTGGTTTATACGGTGACAACATGGAGAATTTCCACAATATGGTTAGGTGTATGGGTTTTTAAGTTGTACATATCTAGAACTTAGCCACACAGTTTTACTGTATAGAATTCAAAAAGTGCCATTGTTTTTGGTTTACCCGTTGACAACATGGAGAATTTTCACAATATGATTGGATATATGGGTTTTTAAGGTGTACATATCTAGAACCTGGTCACACAGTTTTACGGTATAGAATTCAAAAAGTGCATTGTTTTTTGTTTATCCGGGGACAACATAGTTTGATATATGGGATTTTAACTTGTACATACCTGGAACTTGGTTACACAGTTTTCATTATAGAATTAAAAAAGTACCATTGTTTTTGGTTTATCCAACATGGAGAATTTTCAAAATATGGTTGGATATATGGTTTTTAAGTTGTACAATGTACATACCTAGAACTTGGCCACACAGTTTTACGGTATAGAATTCAGTAAGTACTATTATTTTTTTATTTTAAACGACATTTTGTATTTGAGAGCAATGAGAAGTTAGCAACTCATTTTTAGTGTTTGCATTTTTGTAAGTATACAATAAACTTTTTTTTTTTTTTAAATTTACATCGCTTTTTTGTTCTGCTGTGTACATTGGATGGTTTACAGTATAGTGGGGGTGGTAATTGGTCAGTTTGATACATCATATTTTGCTGAGTTATTGTTTCAGTGGTCAATTCGTAATTTTAAACGTACGTTCCTCTCACCACCATTTTACTCGATCCTCGACATTAAGAACGGCCTCGAAGGTCAATTTTTACATCCAGTTAATCAATCCCGTGCTAAAAATCCACTTTAAAATGTGGCATCTAGATTTTCTGTTGAAAATTGGGAACTACTTTAATAGCACCCTGTGATTATATGATCCTTTGCGCACTTACAATAACCTTGACGTTTCATCTGTGTGTATGCATGCAATATTTTTTAATCGTTTGCTAATAATTAGCATGAGATAAAAAAAAATCTAAAAGACTAATGTGATAAAAATTAAAATTATTTATGCCTATAGAACGACGAAGAAAAATTATAGGATACTAGCCTAAAATATTATAAAGTAGATGTTAAAATACAGAAATCTTTCCGGTTTGACACGATTCGTCTACTACGGCCAAGGCAAACTGATAGTAGCTGCGTTACTCGCGTCTCAGTTGGCCTTGTATTATTATGCAGCGTCTCGCGAAACAGTGCGATGTTAACATGCACGGATGGCGTTCTGTGCATGGCTGTTATAAGCCAGGCAGAGTGCACTTTTAAGTATACCACTCACACTAAAGTTCTTGAGCAGACGTTTCATTTGTTGAAAAATGAACTACTTTGATGAGATAGGGCTTCAGCTCTGAGTTGTTTGATGAGTTTATGATAACGGTCTCATTGGTCGGGGCGAATGCGGATGCCCTCTTGCATCCAGAGGCCATTCTTGAATTTCGAGACGAGCGACAGTGGCGCCGACAGCGCCCATGTTTCTCTCTTCTCTTACCTCCTGCAAAAATTCTGTCCGCTACTGATCATCACTAGAGCAAGGTCTAACAGGCTGGCAAGTTACATAACATCTGCTTCCGCAACTTTTAAAAAATTGAGTTTGATTCGTAATATTATTAAATAACCATCGTGTAGACTTGAAAGTGTGCCTCATCGCGTTGTTTCTGCAACAAAGGGTGAAGACTTCTGGAGCGGCCGCCAGCCAATAGTTTTTTTTACACGGACAGTTCGGCATCGAAGCGTATGTACGAATCTCAGGCGTCAGCCGGATCTCGTTTTTTTCCCGGCCAGGTTTTTTTTTGGTTGGACGGAGAACTTTTTTAATGGTTGCGGGTTTCTGATGTTATATGCATAGCCGCAGCGAGCGAGGCACGTAATTTGGACAAATAGGCACCATGTTTGGTTTTTTTTTTAGATTTTTTTAAAAATTGGGATGGTTTGCTCTCAAATTCTGTATCGTGTAATTTAAATCTGTGACACTTATTCATGTAGGATCGTTGGGGATGAAGAGGAAGATTTTCGCATTTTTTCGAAATTTTTTGTGGGGAATTGATGTTTTAAAGGGACACCCGGCCTGCCTTACAACATTCCGCGTGCCAAATCACAGCTACACGCAGATAATCATCCGAGCAATTGCAGTGCCAAGGTCGGCGGGGTGGTAGCTGCGTTCCTCGCATAGTTGCTGTCTCGGTTGGCTTTGTGAATAGTACACGAGACAGAATCAAGTCAATGATTGTGTCGTCACAAACCGGAATGATTCTCGTATTTTAAAATCACAATTTATAATTTTCTAGGCTAGTGTCTTATAATTTTGCTTCGGCGATCTATTGGAATAATTAATTTTAATTTTTACCGCATTAGTCTATTAGATTTTAGATCTCATGGTAATTATTAGAAAATTAGTAGATGTACAGACAGAAATGAAACGTCAGGATTATTGTACGGACACAATGCATCATTTAGTGACGGATCATTAGTAAATAAAGTTCCATTATATTCAACAGTAAATCTCTTAGACGCCACATTTAAAAAAGGATTTTTAGCAAGGGAAAGACTAACGGTAAGGAAATAGACCTTTGGGGC
>JAHWFP010221365.1:2380-18443 GCA_023313725.1 Lithobius niger
TTTCAAGGCAAAAATTGTCCTTCGTGCATGACGTCATTTAAGACTTGTCGCCGAGATGACCTCGCTGAGGCAATTGTTAGTCGAGACAACAATGTGCCAATTTCTACTCAAAGGGTTCAAAGGGTTTAACGAGCGTTAACCACTCCTGGTCATCTGCCCGAAGCCCTCTGGCCTAATTTCTACTTTTTCCGAGGCAACAATGTACCAGATTCAACTTGTAGCCAAAGAATTAACACACTCTCCCGTTTTCATTGTAGGGGTCGTCTTCTTTTCTGCTATGTGACTTTGGTTTATAATGTAAGATTAACTGAGCAAAAAACGTTTAGAAAAAAAACATGAGAGCTCGTACCCCCATACTCACAGCCGTGAAGGTGCACGTATAAGAACGGATTAGAGTTCACTCGAACGCAACGAACTATAATTTGAACTCCAATACCAGGGAACAAGGACTATTTTTGATCAATGGTTATGTCAAAAAAAAAACCCAGTTTATGTTTGAAAAGTTTAATGGTTCGGTGTTTAGGCGTGCACGCCTAATTTGTGTATTATACAGACCTTTTTTTTTTTTAAATATTTTTCTGTATTTGTTGTTTCATATTAAATCTGTTTCGTGTGAGTGGGTATATGTGTATTTTAAGTGCATTTATAATTTGTGAAACAAGCAGACTCCTAGTTAAGGCATTTTTTCGCCTGTGTTTGTGTTTGAAGGTCGTTTGAAGCGGTATTTCTAGTTCGTTTGAGTAATTACGTGTTCATTTTGTGTATGTATTTTTATCTTTCAATTTTGTAGCGTTTTGCTGTTTATGGCGTTATTTTGTGTGTTTGTGGGTTTACGTTTTGCGAATTGGAGTTCAAATTATAGTTTGTTGCGTTCGAGTGAACTCTAATTCGTTTTTATTCGTCCACCTTCACGGCTGTGAGTATATGGGGATACGAGCTCTAATGTTTTTTTTTCTAAACGGCGAATCCGTTTTTTTGCTCAGTTAATTTGTTGGCTTTTTTCGCTTCATTTTTATATTAATTGCTACGGTCTAGTCTATCATGTGTCCACTGTCCACCGATTTTTGTTTTCGAAAAACGGAACATTAGAAATGCATACTTATGTTCAGGTTACGCCCAAGGTTTGTCCCATGATTATTATTTTATAGCAACACATTAGCGTGTGTCTAGATAAAGCATGCATGCGTCATCTCGATGAGTAGTTGATTCTTTATTGTTGCAGTGTCATGGCAAACAATCACGGAAACAATTCAACTGGCTTCCCGAAGCCCGCATTGAAAAAGTAAATAAGTCACTCAGTCATGTCGGCCGCCCAATAAGACTTCGCCCGCTACGGTTTAAAACTTGAAGATTTAAGGCAAAATCAAGACCATTTAATTTTGGTTCTCCACAACGAGCTAGCTCAAAGGGTTTTAGCGAGCGTTAACCGCACCCGGTCATCTGCCCGACGAAGCCCTAAAGCCTATGTCTGCAACACCCGGAATGGATTCTCAGGAGGTCACCCACCCTCGGGGCCAATGCTGCTTAACTTCGGTGATCTGACGAGAACCGGTGTTTCCAGCACTGCAAGGCCGCAGACGAGCTAGTTAACTCAAACAACGACAATGTTAGTTTCCGGCACCCAACCATTGTTGCATCTTGTTCGAGTGAGCTATAATTATTACAGAATTTACCCCGTGCTCGCCAGAATTCCCTAGAGTCATTTCGGAGTCCGGCCAAACCTACCCGTCTGCTCACAAAATCTAACAACTTGCCGCACTGTGGATAATGTCCCGGCGTTGTGCGAGGAGGCGCCCAAAATTTCCCTCAAATCATCCTCCCAGTCTCCCAGAATCCAGCCCCGAAAGGCCGCCCAATGATGGCACACCAAAAGAAAGTGCCCCACTGTCTCAGGCTCCGTACCACACCTGCAGATCGGAGAGACGCTGATGCCCAGCCGATGCTCTTGAGCATTCAGCAGTGCGTGCCCGGTCCTGAGCCTGGACACCAGCGCCGCGTCCCTCCTGGAGAGAGCATCCAAGCCACACGGAGCGGCAACGATTGGGTGGATGTCATAAAGAGGCTGGCCAACGCTACTACCATCTCATTCTTCCTGCCATTCCCTAACAGATATCCACCTCAGCACTGGCAACAAGTCCCTTGGAGTCACTGGGAAAGTCACAACATTGCCTCTCTCCGCGAACCCCTGCCTAGCTAACCCATCCACAACGTCGTTCCCGAAGTGCCCAACGTGGCCCGGAACCCACCTCACCAACACCCTGATTCCCCGCTGCACAGCACTCACCAATTTCAGGCCGACCTCCACAGCCAGCGGATGACTAACATCCAACTGCCTGAAAGCCGATTGCAAGAAGCGGATCCCTGCTGCCGAGTCTGTCAGGACTCGAAATTGCCTCAGATGGAGATCCAACCCCACATCCAGCGCGACAGACATGGCCACCAACTCTCCAACAAAGGCCGATGGGAGGCACTGGAGGAAATAACTGTATTCCTGGTGAAACTCAGGGACACACACTCCGGCCCCACCCTCCCACCTTCCACTGTGAAACGATGCATCGCAATAGATATCAACCCATTCAGGGTCAGGCTCGCAGGTTATCCAGCAGTCCAAAAGAGGCAGAACCACCCCACACCAGGACCACGGATGTCCCCCGCACTCTAATCTCGGTGCGGGAAAGCCACCCAAACCTCGCTGCTGAAGCAGAGTAGCACCCAAGCCCAGTGCCCATAAAAGCTTACGAGCCCAAGGACGCAGAGAAGAATAGCGAACTAGGCGCCTAGCCACCGGATCAGCACATCCTCTGGCTACAGCCCTGAGGCACAGGGCAGCCAGGGTCTCCCTGGCACGGATACGGAGCGGTACTTCACCTGCCTCAATGTGCAGCGCAGGCACCGGCGTCGAAGGTAGACAGCCGGTTGCCGTGCGCAGGCAGCCATTCAGAGCCACCTGTATTCTCTGCATGGCCACCCTCGAGCCAAGAAGAAAGGGCAAATGAAAATCAACGCATGACCGAACATATGTCCGATACAATGTCATGATGACCGATCGCTTTGCCACAGACCTATTAGAGGCCAGCGACTTGAGGGCCCCATGACGAAAAATCACACAATCCCTAACACAATTTGCGCCCACCAACCAGGACAGTTGTGGATCCAACCTGTACCCCAGGTAGCGCACACAGGTCGCCGCTTTCACCACCGAGGCACCAACCCGTATCGTACCGGCGAGCGTCTGCCCGCGAGCAAAAATCATTAATTCTGTTTTTGGTGCAGACAGAGCCAGCCCCCTCTCCGCAAGAAGCGTGATTCCCCTGGCAATGATTCCCTCCAATGTTGACAACATACAACTTAAATCGGTACCAACCACCCAGACTGCCACATCATCCGCGTATGCCACAATGTTGCCCAGCATACCGAGATCCTTGAGGACGGCATTGATTGCTACCGCAAAAAGAGTTGGACTCTTTAGTCCAAGAGTTGGAAGCTGTCTGTAACTGTACATAACTGTATAACTGAATAGGTTAAGTTGTAGATTAAGTTTTAGCGTCGAGCGTATGACTTATGGTCTGTAGGCTCGTGTAGTGAATTAAAAGTAAAAAAAAAAAGTGAGCTATAATCCGATATTGTGCGCCTCGCCTATTGTTACATGTTGCAGCATTGTAACATTTTGACATTGTTAGCCGCTCCGCCTCCTCCTCCTGTCCAATTTTCTGAAATTCTCGTGCGCAAACTAACTCTAATAAGCACGGCCTACCGGTTGTGCTAATAAAAAAAATAAAAAAACAAGTGAGTGTGTAAGTGTGTTTAACCAAGTTTCATTCATTCCAAGCTGTTAACTGGCTTTACATTTTATCAATGTCGAAATATAAATTACTTCACAAGCTGAATACGACTAAACAAAGTCATTATTCTTCGTTTAGACTTCAAAATTGTTGAAAGCTGGGCTCTAATCAAAGGGATATACCTCACAGCACCATTTTTCGCGATCCACCACATCAAGTACGACCCCATAGGTCTATTTCCTTACCGTTAGTCTTTCCGTTGATAAAAATCCGTTTTAAAATGTGGCGTTTAGGAGATTTTGTGTTGAGAATATACCTTCATAATTTTATAACAACAATTAACCAATGGGAAGCCAATAAATTGCGGCCACAAGCCAATCACGCCTTCTTAACAGCGATTAAACTACCACACGGTATTTTATCAGATTAAACAATCGGCGTCATCCCTCCATCTTGTATTAACGTTCGACTCGTCTTGTACCGCGGCTTACACCGCATAAACAAAGTATGAAAGAACTGCATTTGGTAGGGCTAAATCAATTTCTAAGCGTATACGACGTACCTGATAGTCAAGTGACACATTATTTAACATCTCGGCGATGTGCGTTTAATCTTTGGTTACCATAGTAACAGAAGTCAGCTGTCCACCGAAGCGCGTTACGCCGTTCTGGTTAGGCCAATCGCCAATACTATGAGAAGCATGGCGATCGAGGCAACCCCAGTGCGGAAATAATATACGGTACTTGATTTAACCGAAAATAGTAGAAATAAATTAATAACAATTATCGTAAAACTTAGTGTTGTTACGGATCATAATCTATTTTAAATCTATGAGCAACATTTTGATCAAAAATAAAACACGTATTTATTTCCATTGAAGCGTTTTAACAGATGTTTGCTTTCACGGGGAATTACTTTCGGTTTCGCTTAAGTTCGTGATAGATTGTTTGGGGGAAACAAAATTACATTATTTATGGAGACGACAGTAGAAAGTAGAATTCCTACAGATACTAAACGCACCAGTGAGTGCATGTGGCAACAATTTGTACGCTTTTATACATTTCGTGCAAACAAGAATTATGAATTCAAGCGAGAAACCAATGCAGTACAACTAGGCCGTGTTGTGCAAGTTGACGTTTCATTTTAAACTTGATGTTTAAGGGAGGCGGTATATTCTCGTTTCAAATATAACTGAAGATTAAAGCAAACTGAAGCAATTTTCGGTTCTGGATCAAAAATTACAACGCAGAAATGGAGGAGGAAACGATGTAAGGATAGGGCTAACCTCATGATGATGGAAGACGCATGTAGAATGAATGACCTCGCCTTTGGACTGGATCTGCTTGATTGCGCCCCCCCCCCCAACTGTTTCACCCGTCTCATCAACACCATATTAGTGCCTCACTGATGAATCATTTGTGAGACTACCGTCTGTGAACTTGGAGGGAAAACGTCATGAACGTATGACGAATTTACCTTCAAAATCCTTCATGGAGAACAAAACCACAACTGGAGAACAACGACTTCATGAGAAATTATAAATTTTTCGCTTTCGGAAATTGAATTTAACTGGGACATGTTTTAAAAAATCATGACTTGGGTTGTTTAGAATGGGATCTCCGTCTGGCAATTGTAAACAGGAAACTGGTCACGGTGTGCGGCCTGGGTTATTGAGTAAACGTGGGAAGCCAGGATCAAGACCATAGCCAGGAGCTAATGGACACCGTCGAACTAATTTTTGTTGCTGTGGGCCATACAATTGTGTATGACTGAAGGCACTATTTGAAGCCCATTGTTTTCTAAGTGACATGGCTCCTTTTTGGTTTTTCCGTTTGAATTACTCCAGCTAAATTATCCCTCTGCGTTGTGGGATAGATAATCCGGTTTGGGATTGGCTTCCTAAAAGTGAAAACAAAACAACAATGGCTCATTTTATTTTTGTGTTGGTCTTGAATTACTATCCTTCCCCAGCCCACTTCTCCGCATTACAGTGTTATACAAAGCAATAAACCCGCAATAACGATCCCGCCTGCAGTGATTGTTACTAGAACTGAGAGTTGAGTTTATAATAATTACGGATAATTGCAACCGTCATTCGCTGTTTTTTTCTTCGGATTTACTTTTAGGGAGCCGAACCTGAACCGGGTTATCTGCCCCACTACATACAGCAAACTACGGGAGGGACAATTTAGCTGGAGAAATCCAAGACGCAAACCCAGGATCTTTGACATGCTACAGTCGACATGAGCAAGAAGCACCATAGAGGCCTTGTGGCCCCGAAAATGCCAGGGGGTGCGCGTTACTCAACCAACTTTGAAACAAATTAACTCGGCCTGAAAGCCCGCATCTACGAAATAAATACGTCAGTGTCATCGGATTTGGAAAGCATTTTAAATCTTTTTTTAAGTACTCTGGTGATTGCTTTTCCTGTAACGCTATCAACGCTTCTATAAAGCTTGTAGCACACTACTCCGTTCCGTCATGTAACGTTGCAAGCCGTCAAATTTCTGTTTGGGTTAAAAGCATGTAAATTAGCGGAGCGGCGAATACTGCTCCGTCCCGTTCAGTGACGACCCGTCAGCCGACGGACGGCATTGTCGAGGCAGAATCCTTTCAGTGAAAAACTGATCGCATCGGAGAAGTGTAAGCACCTGCCGTCAGTCGAAGGCCGTCGTCGTCACGCACCTGCGCACAATGCCTTTCCACTACTAAATGCAGATGCAAACCTATTTCAGTTGCGTTCTATACTTAGAGGCGCCTTTTCACCGCTTCAACTCCTAGATGCAGCACCGCAGAATCTTCGAGCAATATAAAGAAAATAGCGGGAAAATAAAAAATAAAAAAGGAACAACACTTCGCTGCAGCGCCGCGAATTTTTATAACGAAACCTAGATCACGTGACCCACATCAGCGTATTGGATGACGGAAAATCTGGAACGTGGATGCTGTGTTTAGAATACGGGCAACGCTATTCAAATGGTGTACTGGCGCCTTTAAATGTCATCATGGCCGAGCGTAAAGAATTAATAATACCTAATTTACAACGACTTTCTATTTAATTACCTAATTACGGTCACTATAAGTCCTTCTTCATTTGCATTGCCAATTTGGGAGCGTTCAAATTTAAAAGCTCGGCCGAAGCAGACTGATGTGGTTAGCGACGGAAGCAGTGTGCGCTGGAACATCCGTTGCCGTCACTCGTCGGAACGGGTAGAAACTGAACGGAGTAGTGTGCTACAAGCTTAAAGCTTGTGGTACACTGCTTCGTTCCGTTCCGTTCCGACGACGAAGTCTGCCTCCAGGGCCACTGTAATTAGCGACTGACTGCAACGGATGGCCCAGCACACATTGCTTCCGTCGCTAACTAAGGTGGCCCTGGAGGCTCTCTTCGTCGTCGGAACGGAACGGATCGGAACGGAGCAGCTTAAAGGGACACCCGGCCTGCCTTATAACCTTCCGCCTGCTTTATACCAGCTCGCGCTGATCTCCTTCCGCGCATATAGAACACCAAGGTCATCTGAGATAGTAGCTACGTTCTTCGCAGCAAAAAACGAAGCTACTGTCTCATTTGGCATTGTGCCTAATAGTCGAACCATTACTCGTGTCGTCACAAACCTGAATGATTCTCGTATTTTAACATCACAATTTATAATTTTCTAGGCTAGTGTCTTATAATTTTGCTTCGGCGATCTATTGGCATAATTAATTTTAATGTTTAACGCATTAGGCTTTTAGATTTTTGATCTATGGTAATTATGAGCAAATTAGTACATGCACACACAGAGATGAAACGTCATGATTATTGTAAGCGCGCAATGCATGATATACTGCGGGACGCAGTAAATAAAGTTAACAATTATTCAACAGAAAATTTCCTAGATGTCACTTTTTAATGCAGATTTTTACCAAGGGATTTACTAACGGTAAGGAAAAGACCTTTGGGGCCATACTTGGTGTGGAGGACCGAGAAAAATGGCGCCTGGAGGAATGTCCTTTTAACGCTTCTAAGCTTGCCTTACCGTGCACGCCACAGGTGCTAGCAAGTATAGGGCAGTGACACGACGTAGTATTATTGTATATAACTGTATGGTGGATCCAGTTACTGGGTTACCTACATGGTGCAGTCTTGGGGGGAAAGAAGAGCGTCTTACTGAAGCCAATGCTATTAAACTGCATTTCTTAGGTCTAAAGCGCGCGATTTTTGTCGATTTGTTGGTAGTTGCTGACATTTTTAAGCAAGTGGAGTCTTTATTTTCGAGTTACAACCTAAGCAGCATAAGGAATTGGAGAAACAACGGTTTTTTAAGCTTACGAAATCCTCTCTCAAAGCACTGGCTTGACTAGAAGTGCCGTTGTTTAAAGGGATATACCTCCCAGCGCCATTTTTCTCGATCCTCCACATCGAGTACGGCCCCAAAGGTCTATTTCCTTACCGTTAGTCTTTCCCTTGCTAAAAATCCTTTTTCAAATGTGGCGTCTCGGAGATTTTCTGTTGAATACAATGGAACTTTATTTACTAACGACCCGTCAATAAATCACACAGGCCACAGGCCGTTTTACTTGATTGCTCGCCCCCCCCCGCCCCCTTTGCATTGGTACTTTATCCGGGGGTTTCACTGTGGGGTAGGTGCGGTTGTTTGCTTGTTTAGTTGTTTGGTCTTCAACGGTTGTTTGGTTTTCCAGTTGTTAAAGTTATAGTTTTAAGTTAGGTTAAGCTAGTTAAGTAGGTTAGTTTTGAGCGCATGATCTTTGGGGTCTTCCAGCTCAATAAAGTCAAAGTCAAAGTCAATAAATCATGCATTGCGCGCGTACAATAATCATGACGTTTCATCTCTGTGTGTACTTCTACTAATTTTCTAGTAATTACCATGAGATCTAAAATCTAATTGACTAATGCGGTAAAAATTAAAAGTAATTATTCCAATAGATCGCCGAAGCAAAATTATAAGACACTAGTCTAGAAAATTATAAATTGGGATTTTAAACTACGAGAATCATTCCGGTTTTTGACGACACAATCAATGGGTTCACGCTGGCTGGACTATTAGGCGCAATGCCAACTGAGACAACAGCTATGTTTTTCGCTGCGAGGAACGAAGCTACCGCCTCAGTTGACCTTAGCTGTGGTAAACACGTGGATGTGACGTCGCGTGGGTGTTGTGAGGCAGGCGGAATGTTATAAGGCAGGGGGTATGTTGCTTTAAACCACCATTTCAGTCTAGTGCCCATTGCAGGTATCTCTCTTGTAGCAATATGACGTCACTTGACGCTGCTCTATAGTAGGCAGGTTGTGATTAGCCTGCATTGGTGTAGCTAGAAATGGTAAAGCGTATTAGCGCTCCTCTCGCACAAGTGTTGCTATGCTATCACTTTTCAGTTTAGGCTCGGTCATTTTAGCCTAATGTCGAGCAGGGAAGCCAACCAGCTTGCCACTGACTTGACGATTGCTAAGATCATTTACTACAGTTTTGCTGTGCAACCAGCCTGCATGCACGATAGGTACAATTAGCAGAAAATAACGGAGCTTTGTTATTTCTCCCTTTAAGAGCTATGCCAAATGATTTTTCCCGGAATTTAACTTTCGACTTTGAACTTTAAATTATTTCAGATGAAGTAAGACACCATTTCTTACGAAAAAAAATCGAATCATTTTTACGTTGAGTAAACTCCCCATCCTCATCCTTCCAACATACACAATAAATAAATCCAAGCCTACCCTATTATACGAGCACCGGCCGCGATAGGCTCAACCAAATAAACTAACAAAACAAAAAACAAAAAAAAAGACGCTTCGGACAGCGTCGTTGCTGCTTATGGCGAGAAACACTTTTTTCAAAGAACCTTCTTTTTATTTTCATATTTATATATATATTTTACATTTCACGATATAATTGACGAAGTCGTGAAGTTCGGTTCTTTAAACGGGGAGTCAGAATAAAAAAAAAACGAAATAAAACATTTTTTAAAAGTTTTCTTTACGTGAATTGCTGAAACGACTGAATGCTTGCCTTTTATCAAAGCGAAACTTTAACCAAACACGGTCGCGGTTGAGGGAGGAGAATTTAAAACGAAATTTCGGGTAATAAAAAAAAACTACTTAAAAATCCCCCGTCAGTAGGTCATTGTGTCTGAAAGAAGGGCTGCAACATTTCCACTTTATCAACCTTGAATATCGGCCCTTGAAGTCAGACTGACACACTAAATAATTAAAAGGCAGAGGATAAGAATGACGGAAGGAAAAAATATCGGCGAAAGACCTCAGGCGTTTGTCTGACTGAAGAACGCGACTGACGTCTGAATTTTTTTTCATTTTTCGGCTTAAAGGAGACATTCGCATACGAAATAAGGGAGCGTTTAACAAATAAAAATGGTCTTAGTAGCTCCATTTTTCTTAGTCCCGCGCCATTGATAAAATATGTTGGGGGAAGGGAATGGTGCGGCGGAGAGTTCGAACAGGGTTTCTGGAAAAAAACTGGGGCGTACTGGCACTGGTCCCCTCTGCCAAGCACAGGGTATTTTTTTAGGAAATGTGACTGGAGGTCCACTTTCACAAAAGAGCACCATTATGTTAATGGCTCAACTATTAACATAATAAAAAAAATCAAACTGTGTAAGTGGGATTTTGTACTGAGGGGGTAACACCAGTCATTTAGCCAATTGTGTGTAGGTAAAAACCAATAACAGCTAGGGGGTCTGGGTGACCGCTGTGAGCTCCCCCAGCGGGGTCCGGGGCGATCCCCGGATCCTGACGCTTTTTTTGCTATTTTCCAGCATTTTCTGCCTTTGTAAAGTGCCGTTGAAAACATTTTTTCAAAATCATTTTGCTGACTGCATTATATGTACGCATAAAAAACTTTGTAATGTTAAGTCTTTCAGTTTTTCATACTACAACTTATTTTTTTTTATAAATAAAATATGTCTTCAGGATAGTCAAGGGTTTTTTCAGCTACGCAAAAAGTGACAATTTAGGCCGAAATCGAATAAGCCTTCAAAACCAGAAAAATAAAACCTCATCGTGCCCTTTTGCAAAAGTTGCCCCTGCCCTCTCGGTGGTCTGTGCACGCTACTGGATTTTACCTACCGTGAAGATTAGCTGTGAACTGGATTGGATCTGAATTCATTATCCATATCTCCAAAATTCGTAGTTAGCAAAAAAAAAACCATTCTCATGAAAGTATAAATGTATTAAAATTGACATTTTATTTCCTTTTTAGTGTCGACCTCCAGTGGGTCCAATTGAGTTTAACTGGAGGTCCACTTTAGGCGGCTGCAGGTGCATTTGGACCTCCAGTTGGCACGTAAAAAAATGCCCTGGAAGCCTACACAGGCTACTAATGTCTCTGCTAATGATCTGCCTCCGTCCTGCTTCGAAAGCAAGACGTACCGTAACTACAGCTAGAGTTCGCGCAGGCTTTGAAGACGTCAGATGCGTATCTATTTTACTTTTTAATGTGTGGTTTAAGCGTTTTAGGATTACTAGCCGCTGCATCGAACATTGTTTTTCTTGGCACAGCGTCACCTCCTGAGACCCGGCGTACAGTGCACTGTACACCTACCTGTAAAACGGGGTAAAAAGTACGGTTCCAGGTGCAATGCGTGCTTTATGAAGGGTCCCCGGGGACCCCAAGTAAAGCGAGCAAGTACAGCCTAGTGGTCGACATCCTCGTCTCCAAACCAAACGAATGCCTGCTCGAATCTCACGATCGACTTAAATTTAAAAAAAAAATATTAAAAAAAAAATGTCCCTTGGGTCTCGGGAGGCTAATGAGTCAGTACCTTCCTAAAGCACCGAACAGAGCGAACAGAACGCACCACTGTTATAGACAGTTTGGCTCCAAACTTGACGTCGCGCGTGCGCAGTGATGTTGCGTCAGCCGTTCAGTACCTTCCTAAACTACAATACAGCTCAACGAGCTCAGCAGCTTATTGATACGTCATACCTTCACCGCGACCAGACCTAGCTAATGGATTTAACCAGGATTGGCTAATAGATGTGACCAGGCAAGAGCAATGCCAAATTGCGACCCTTTTCAGAGAGGTGGTTTGCTGGGATGGAGGTTTGAGCATGCGCGAGCTAACAGTTTTGACGAAACGGATTCGTCGCTGACGATGTTGACGTCAATCAAGCCGCATCAACACGGATATTAGCAGGGAATGTGCCAAACTGTCACCAATAGTGGTGCGTTTGGTTCGCTCTGTTAGGTCGTTTAGGAAGGTACCGTATGCCAACCGGAGCAGTCGAGTGGTTCATTACACCGTAAGGGGGCGTTTATATGCAACGGCTCGCCTTTGCATTCTCGCAGCTAGAAGCTAGAAATCATATGAAATTCCAATAAGGCGGCGGTTTTAGCTCTGTCGACTCGCAATGAAAACCCTGAATAATGCGAGTTCAGAAGCGACTGTGAAAATTTCGTCAGGAGGAATTCTTTGTCTTATTGTCACGGATTATAAAACTTAAAGTATTTGCTCAAACGACGTCGGATTTAGCTAATCCAGATAGCGTTCTTACCATGGAAACGACAACATTGCCATCGCATTAAATGCTTGCTGCGAGAATGCAAAGGCGAGTCGTTGCGTAAAAGCGGCCTAACGCTGAAACGCTAATTTCTTCTTATTTTAGTAAAGTGATAATAATAATAATATAATAATTGAAAAGTGTGAAGGCTGAAGTGAAGTGAAAGCTGAAGTGAAGTGTGAAGGCTGCCGGAAATCGGTTGTCAACTAGTTCTCTGTGCTCCAGGACGATGTTGCAGATTTCACTGATAAATCGGTTTTATCGCTCGACAGATTCCATCCTGTTGATCCAACTGATTCCATGACAGCATTGCGAAGCAATATTATTGGCATTAAAGCCAAGCTTTCACAGCTTGACTGCATCTCTGCTAAGCTGGAAAGCTTTGAGAAAGTGTTAATTTTTGCTCAAATCAAGCAGATGAACAGTCTGCTAATTTAAAAGATTCGATTACTGAAGTTAGATCGCTCCAGCAAGAAAACGGCCAGCTAAAAGATGAAAATAGCCAACTATCTAACCAAGTTCTACAGCTGTCCAGGGACTTAATTAAATGCTCTTGACCAATACGGAAGGAGGAACAATTTAGAGTTTCATGGCGAGCCACTTACTAAAGATGAATCAACTGATGACATCGTGTATGCTGTGGCTAATGCTCTCCGTGTGCCACTTGAATCAACTGACATTGAAGCTTCTCACCGTCTAAACGCTAATGGAAATGGGCCCCAACCAATCATCGTAAGGTTTGTCAACCGTTTGTCAAAAGAACATCTAATGCAGAAACGCCGAATAACCATTTTTCAAAAAATTCTCCCGTTTATTTGAATGACAACTTAACATCGTCAAACCGGAAGTTGATGGGACTTCTAGGGTTCGCGGTTCTATTGTTCATGATGTGCCCGTTTTGGGGCCGATTGCTCCGGATTTCAATGAGAAGGTAGCTTTTGTTAGAGAGCTTGTTTACGGCATGTCTTCCTTCCTCGAGAACCTTGCCTCGCTCTCGTTTCCGGTCCTCTCTTCCGGTTTGCTTTGCGCCGCAGCGCCCACTGAGAGAGCGAGAGTGAAGCTTGTGTTGGGACGCGCGATGTCATCCCAACACTCTCCACGCTCTCCGAAAAAACGTAGCGGTGCCAGAACTCGACCACCAAATACATTTTTTCATTAAACACTTTCAAACAACAAAGCAAATTGAATCACTGTTTGGCACAGCAAAAGGTAAACACTTCAAAACAATTCAAGTAATTAGTACTGGATTATTAAGCATTCCCAAGTTCCGATAACAATTCTTGTTAATTAATCTGGTGCATTTTAAAATGACTGGCATGAATCCAAATTTTCCAAGGGAGAATTGAAATAATTAAACCCATTCTAAAATCCCAATCTATCTAATAGTTTCCACTGATGTTTGTCCTGTATTAACATTTATATATAATAAAAAAATTCCTGATAACCTAGAACAGTAAGATTGCTGAATACATGACCAAAATGTCACATGTATTAAAAGTTAGGCCCTAGAGTATATCTTTAAACACTTAAAAAAAAAACAGTGAACAATGTGATAATTCATTGTTTTTGTTCACATGAAGATTAGTATCAGTTAATGCCACACAAATGATGCCCTAGTCACACTGTGAAACAAGTTTTCCAGTCATTATTTTAAAAGAAAATGAGACGCCCAACATTATCATGTTGTTACCAACACTTCCCCACCTTAAATTGTTACTTAAACTGCTATAGCATATAGAGCAGCGTTAAGTGACGTCATATTGCTACAAGAGAGATACTTGCAAGGGGCACTACATTGGAATGGTGGTTTAAACGGCAGCACTTCTAGTCAAGCCAGTGCTTTCAGAGTGGATTTCGTAGGCTTAAAATCCCGTTGTTTTCTCCAATCCCTTATGTTGCTTAGGTTGTAATTGGAAAATAAAGATTCCACTTGTTTAAAAATGTCAGTAACTGCCAACAAATCGACAAAAATCGCGCGTTTTAGGCCTACGAAATCCAGTCTAATAGCATTGGCTTCAGTAAGACGCTCTTCTTTTCCCCCACCAGTGCACCTTGCAGCTAACCCAGTAACTGGCTCCACCATAGAGTTATATACAATAATACTACGTCGTGTCACTCTCTATACGTGGTTATAGAGAAACATCAATGCTGTTAAAAAAAAAATTCATAGTCTCCATAAACTTAGTGGCCTTAAAGTTAGGTCTGTAGTGTCCGATGTGCAAGAACAATATCATCTCAAATAAAGTACTGATCACTGCTGCTACCAAATGCAGTGCATATTCTTTGCTTAAAATTGGTCGCGTAGTTGTCAAATAAAATAATTTTGCCCATCACCGTCATGTCGTTAGCAACACTGTTATCCCTCTAAGGATTCCAAAGAAGAAAAAAATAATTGTAGAATAATTCATCAAACTTCTTATCCGCCAAAACACTTGTCATACACCGAAAAGAAAATTTCTCTAAATCTTCTGCCCTACATCCCAAATGTAAACTATGTTAAAAAAAAACATTCCTGTCTGCCTCATTTGACCTGTTGCGTGGTTCTACATCAACACAATAATTTGGTGTAAATACTACTGGTAAGTTGTCACATTATTACATTCGACCTGGAGCTAATGACATATACCACGTCCTTAGGACGTTTATTACACTCCTGATTCGACATGTAACATATATTCCAACATTCCAACTTCTGAGCTTGAGTAGCCCTCAGTGTTGAGAAAGCGAAAGAAACAAGTGGCTACGGCGACTAGCTAGTCGCATCCGGTCTTCTGTACAGTTCTGCCAATACCAATAGTGAGGCACACTTCTCTATCACGCATTGCAACAGCTATCTCTATTATATAATCTAAAAGCCGTAACCATCAGAATTGCCCGTTAAAAATGTGTTAACTTTTAAGCTTATTTTACATTTTAGGCGTAATTGTCAGCGTTTAGGCCTAATTTACAACTTTAATTTCGTAGGTAGCAACTAACGGAGATTTGGATTGTATACAGTATTCCTATTCAGTTCTGCAACACGGTATGCCTCCGGGCACACAGTTACAGTGTTACAACGTAATGTGCAACGTAGCCTATATAGATCTGTGGTAGTAGGGAAGGGACAGAGAAACGCTGTTGAGAAAGTCAGCAGCGACTCGTAGAAACTTGACGTTGACATGGTAACGTGATTTTAGACCTAATTTTCATTTTTAGGCCTAATTTTTTTAACAGCAGTTTTAGTTTCGTAAGTAGCAGATAGGAATTTGGTTCGACCGTAAGCCTATTCATTCATGCAACAATGCGACAAGACTCTTTTAAACGAAGCTAAAATGTTTTTGTTTTTACGGCTGTGTTAACACAAATCCTTAGGATTTCTATTCGACGATGAAATGTAATTAAGGACCGCGGTCCTTATGTAAGCCTCAGCATGAACTTCCATTTTAAACGTCAAACTGCGAACTCCTATAGTTTCGCACAGAATTGACATAGACCAACGAAATTTGGTATTGGGGGTCGCTATTTAACTATTTCACCGCATTGCAAATTTCAATGATAACAGTCAACCCGTTCGGCGTCCACAGCATAGCCATTTCTTGTTGTTGTTGTTCGTATTCATGTTCTTGTTCTTGTTGTTGGGACTCTTTACCCTCACCTGGTGAGCGAACCACTGAACCAATTTTCAAGTTCTATAGCTTAAAATGTAGGTATGAACAAGGCCTAGACCCTTTAGCAGGCTATTTTAATGTAACTACAATATTCTTGACAAGGAAAGCCAAATGGGCTA